>JAJEJO010003774.1:0-105333 GCA_020662805.1 Glaucomys volans | reverse complement strand
TGGGGAACATAAACATTCAGTCCATAAGCTCAAGTAAAGAAAACCCAATATTGAAAAACAGTGTATTTGCCTTGATGTGTAGCTCCAATCCCCCGAGGCTTCACGTTAGCCTCTTAATTAGGTACTTTAGAAAACAGAATTTTACACCAGTCCATAGTGCAATGGATTCATGTCAATTACTTATAACAATTTTCAATGCGAAAAATTGATGCTTTCAATATACATTTAATACTAAATATATTTTAGTAAGTGAAGAAATGAAAACTTTCAAATATCATAGGCGAGTATGGAAGCAGATGCTCATGAATCATGACAAGAGTCTTAGGTAATACCCAGGATTATGTATCAACCTAGTGTGGAACTGGGAAGTTCTGTTCTCACAAAGGTTGCTGTGTGCTTTACATTTTGGTGACAAAGAGCTTTGCCTCCACTGTAAATTTTCTAGTTCTTTCATCACTCGCACTCCATATCCATGTAGACTGGAGAGTGCTTCATAGCAATCTTTTTCCAGAAAGAGTGCTTCCCAGTGTATAGTCTTTTATACTATTAAATTCATTTGAAACTGTCGTTCTTGAAAAATTATTTTGAGATCATCGGATGTGTGCATGGTTGTTTCCAAAGTCCTGTTCCTAGTCTTACTCTTTTTCTTTCTCATGGGATATACACCTAGTCCTCTGTGTATGAGGCTTCTAATCTACATGCAATGCAAGAGAAGTAGAAAATGCAAACAGATCCATCCCCACTATTGGTGAAGGACGTTGGAAATTTCTGGATCTAAAGAAAACTGCGGTGTACTGGTTGTCCCTTGAACTCACAATTAATCAAGGTTGACAACTGACTACAAAATGTAGATTACTTGGCAGATAACAACTTATGTCTCACATATTCTTCCTCTCCTTGAACTACGTGTTTATCTTTACTTCATGAACCTGGTGCTGTGTACATACTCAATGGATCTGTTATCGAAAGTTACTTTAAATAGCTAGTCCTTGTGTGTTCATTTAATTATCTAATATGTTAGCAATATGATGAGCCAGTCAAACTGCAGTGAAGGATGTAGGGTTTCAAGGACAAGTATTTTGTTTGTCATTGAATTTAATCTATCTTTTTATAAATGTTTATAAAATCAAATTTTTGAAGGAAGAAAGAATTCATTTATATTTCTCTGTCATGAGAAAAACATTTTTTTTACAAAATTCCAGAATTTATAATATTTTAAAAAAATATTTTACACAATTCCAGAATTTATAACTGATTTTTTATGTATCAATTATTTGCAATCAAGATATTTAACAATTTTCAGTGCCCCAAAATGCATTTTTTCAATGTACATTCAATACTAAATGTGTCACTTCAGATCAATCTTCCATGCTCTAATTTTCCAGTGTTATTCTGTGAAAATATTTCAGTTGAATTAAAAGTTGGCTACCATTAAAAGTTGGAGATGTTTATAATAATGACATTCATTTGTAACAAATGTAGTATTAAATAAAACATGGTTTTATTAATAAAACAGTGAGAAGAAAAGAGCTTAAAAAGTGAAATAAAATCCACATTGCCAGTAGGTTGGTAATAATTGTCAAGCCAAAATATAAATACCCTCTTCAAAATGCCTATAATTTTCTGTTATTTGCTTATTGTGGATACAGGAGTGATAAATACTTCAATGCACATAAGTGCCCATTTGAAGATAAATCAATTTAAATATATTAAAGCAAAAGAAGGTGATTTGTAAATTAATTTAACTCACTCAAATGCAGGATCTTTGATTATTGTTGATTATTATTTTCACATGTTGGGACAGGGGACCCTATTAGGTATACATATATACACATAATTAAATACTAGAGAACCATTTTTCATGACTGATTTTCTTCCATATCTTATGAATAGTTACTAGGAAACCAGACATGAAAGTTTAATAATTGCTTTCTAAACTTTTATTTTGAAGTATACTGAAGAATTTCAAATACTAATGCTACTTTTAGCAATGACTAATTTTAATCAGTCATTTTATGGAAGTGGTGATAAAAAATAGGAGCAGATGATAAAAAAAAATCAGAGAGAAGTATTTCTTTAAATAGAACATTGCATAAACACTAAAGTCAGAAATTATTCTGGGCCTAAGGACAAAATCAGCAAAATAGAACATGGTAAATAGTGTTGCTTTTGTAGCTCTAATCAATATAAAAAACATACAAGGGCCATACACATGAAGTGATATTTTAAAACACTCTGAAAGACCTTTCTACTTCAAACCCTTAAGTGGATAAATATATCAAGATATTGTGAGGTAAAAGTCATTCTATCATAAGCACAAAGGGAAAACATATATATGTATGTATATATATATTTAAATTATTCATTAAAATTTGACTGGTAGGCTGCATCTAAAATATGAGATTGGCTTTTGTTTGCCCTAGTTTAGTTATAAAAAGTAAACACTTATCATTATTTGTCATAGGAAAAGCTAGGTAAAATTGTGGTATAGTATGGAATGTTGTAACTGCCAAACTATAGTCATATTTATTATTTATATCTATCATCAGGGGCAAAGTCATAAAATTAAAGCTCACAGTCTTGGTGAGTGTACTAGTCAAGGTTCCACAGAGAAACAGAGCCAACAGGATATTTATTTATTATTTATTATCTTAATTACTTATGAATTATAACAAATTGGCTCACTCAATTATGAAGGCTAAGACCCAAGATAGTAAGATGGCAGCATGAGTTGGCAAGTCAGAAACCCAATATTGTACACTTCTAGACTAAAATGAAAGGGTTGCAAAGCAAATGAGCTTATGATGCAATTCCAGCCCAAAGGAATCTTCCAAAATTGATAAGATCTGATACTTTAGTTTGAGTACTAAGGCAGAAAAAAAAGAATGTCTCAGTTCCAAGGCAGTCAGTCAGGAGAGATTTCTTCCTTCAGGAAAGGTTTAGTCTTTCATTCTATTCCAGCTTCAATTAATTGGCTGAGACTCATCTACATTAAGGAGGGCAATCTGCTTGATTCAGTCTACCAGTTTAAATGTGAGTCTTATTTAAACACCCAGATGATGTTTGATCAAATACCTTAACTATCTGTTATCCAGTCAAGTTGACACATAAAATTAAACATCAAAACTCTCTTCCCTCTTAATTCTTCACCCAAACACATTTTCTGAAACCATAGTTAATATTCAAAAGAACACAATAGTAGGGTAATAGTTCACCTTTCTCGACACAACCACGCTTTGTCCAATTCAAAATGGTCTAACCCCTTCATCAGAAAAGGAAATAAAGTCTTTGAGTAATGTTTGCTCACCTTGTTGCTAATCCATGACTTAAATACTCTCATGTAAAGTTATCAATAGCTAAATAATATGATACAGAGTTAGTGCATCTTATGTTACATAATGAGAAGTTGAGAAGGAAGAAAACAAAGATATATATATGTATATATACATATATGTTTCTGTCCTACAGCCATGATGAATCCTTGCTTGAGAGAAATATATATTTACTAACACATGTATACACACATGTTCATAACAAAATAAAGAGGAAATACTCATGACAATCACATTCTTCATTTCCTGTTTCTGTAACAAGTCATGTGGTCATAGGCAGTATTTATAACAGTCTTTTTCTGATACCTATTCCATTTTCCGTATGCTTTCTGCAAGAACTTTACCAGGCTATGATTCTTTATTGGTTGAATGAACCAAACTTTAAATTCTGAAGCATTTGAGCCTGCTGCTATAGTTTTCTATTGATCTAAATCAAAAGGCATGGTTATATTAAGAGATGCCCTAAGGAACCTTCTTCTGAATTTCAGACTCTTCCATACCTCTTTGTAGAAATTGTGGTCCAATTTTTCCTTGGTAATCAATAAGAACCACCCTAACCAGCGCAGCACTAACATTGTTTGCCTGTTAATTCAAAGGCAAAAGTGTATAGGTGGTAGTCTAAACTTCTGCTTTAATGGAATTATTGTACCACCTGGTAGAAGCATTCTTTCCATTTGAACTAGAATAACAAACTAAAATGTTTGGGAACTAAAATGGGAATAAAGAATTAAAATTTTGCTAGTGGGTCAACCAGGGATAATAATGAATTGTCTCACTCTTATTTATACCCCCTGATTTTTGGAGTCATGAATTTTTACCATGAGAGACATAGTATCATATACTGGATGATAATTATAGTTCATATGGCTTTCTATGAAAACTTATTTGAGCCATGCAAAGTTCTGTTACCTAGCTGACACAGTAATTGAGTCTTCAAATTGTCATTCCACTCTTTCATTAAGCCAGGATATTTAAGGATGACAAGGTCAGTGAATTCCATGAGAGTGGGCCTGTTACCACTTTTCTTTTATTATGAAATGAGTTCTTTGATATGAAACAATGCTGTATAAAACATCATGACAGTAGATAAAACATTACATAAACATGCATTTTATATTTGCAAAAGCATGCAGAAAGTGTAAATCTATATCCAAAGTATGGTTCTATTCTAGAAGGAACAAAGGTCGGCCCCTTCAATAATGAAAATAGTCTAATGTCCTTGACCTTTCACCAGGTAGCTAATATATCATCCCTGGAAATGGAGATACACCAAGGACTCTAGGATTGTCTATGTTGGAAGATTCAGCACCTAGTAGTGGCTAAAGTCAAATCAGTCTTGAAGAGCGGAACTCCATGTTGCTGGATCAATATATGATCTCCTTTCTTGCCTCCATGGACAATGTCCATGAGCCCATTGGGTGGCAGGCAAAATATCTTAGCTGATATCTATAGAACAGATTACCTTATTTACTTATTTATCAAAATCCTTTTTACTTTGATGGATAATCACATGGAGCAAAAATATCTTCAATTTTTTTCCCATTCAGAGAGTTCTACTAACCTAGCCCTTTACCATACATGCTCATTAGTACCTACCAACCATGTTTCTTCCAAGTCCTTGACTGCTAGATCAAAGCATTGTGCTTAATCCACTAATCAATATATAACCACAAATCTGGTCATTTTTCCTTCCAAGTAACACAAATAACCAGGTGAACTACTCAGAGTTCTGCTCAGTAGGAGTGTTTCCCTGGATTACTCTCCTCCATGGATGTCCTAAAAAGGGACCTATATTGCAATTCCTCTTTTGAGCAATGCACACACACAGTGAAGAACTCTCCATAAACCAGGCCTGAATATTCTCTTCCTCTGTCATCTGATTGTAAGAAAGTCCCATTTTTTCCATTGGTGTCCTATGACAGAGAGAAGATAAGGTTTTAGAAATGGGGACAGTGGATATTAGGCCTATTCTACATAAAGTTTAATTGTTCCTTCAGGTCCTCCTAGAGCTTGATTACATACATATAACTTCTATTTGATGATAGAGTGCTGCTGTTCATAATCATCTTTATGACCAAGAGAATGGGGTAACATCTAGTTAATGATTGGCATTTCAAGTCCCATGATAACTTGGTGGCCTATGTTTAGTACATTTTCTACTAAAACCCTGTAGCTAGCCAAGAATTGTGTCTCAATGGAAGAGTAGTTAATTGCAGAGGATGACAGTGCTGCTTTGCTCCCAAATCCTAAGGATCTGCATTGTGATTCACATATGGAGGCCTTGGAAGGACTCCAAACTGCAACCCTATCTATCACTAACACTTAAGGTATCATTGAATTTGCAGGGTTCTATTACTTAAACAGCAGTTTGTATGGTGCCTGGACTCATTAAAGAACATACTGTGTTCTCCTCAAAATTATTGACTTTTTAGTTTACTCAATAAATCAGCCAGAGGAGCAACTTAAATAATGCATATGTTGGAATCTTGGTGGCAACATATACGCCATTTGGTTTGCTGATTTGCCCAGCATGAAGCATGCTAGGTATTGTGTCTCTGTTTAAGTTGTAGAAAGGGTTTAATACAACTTGTTCTTCATCTTGGAAGGTTAATTTCAACATGCCCACACCACTTGACCTCTAGAAGTTTCACTGAGGTAGAGGACCTTGAATTTTTGCCTGACTGGTTTCCCACCCTGTGACATGTAAATGTCCTATCAGTAAGTTTAGATGAGTTACTCCTTTTGTCTCACTAGGCCCAACCAGTATAGCACCAATAAAATGAACCATCTTAAAATCTTGTGTAAAGGAAAGGTGATCAGGTTCTCTGATGACTAAATTATGACATAAGACCAGAGAATTGGTATACCCTAGGGTTAAGTCAGTGACTGTATATTATGGTCTTTCCAGCTAAAAGTAGATGTCTTCTAGTGGACCTTGTGGACAGGTTTGGAGAAAAGGCATTTTCCACATAAATAACTGAATGTCAGTTACAAGGGGATGTGCTAAATTGAATAAGCAATAAAATCGCTCTGTACATGAGTTGCAAGGGAATTCATCACTGGGTTAAGCTTGTAATAATACGTTATTAGTCTCTAAGTATCATGTGTGTTCTGCAGAGGCCAAATAGATGAATTGAATGGGGCTATGGTAAGAAACACCACTCCTGAAACCTATGTTTTTGAGAAGGTCATGGAAGGATCTTCAACAAGTCCAGGTTGCCATGTAAACTTCACTGCCTCTTGGGTCGTATGATCCAGCAAATCTAAAAGTAATTTAAGTGTTACTGACAGATAAGGATGCTGTTTGGAGACTTTCCCAGGATCCCATATGTGAATGACAGAGCAGGCCCTCAAGATTTGGGCAAAGCCCTGTCATTCTCTACAAAAAAACTGCCCTTGATGGTGGCAGTAATCTCTGAGTTCCCTCCAGGAAATATGGTATTGCTTTTGACTTACTGTTTTATTAGGATGAAGCAGAATTAGTGGTTGGAACTTGGCCTTTGCCATATAAGAGCCCTTCATCCAAAGATCAGAAAGCCTATCTGGGGATTCTGCCAGCTCTTGAACACGTCTATTCCAATTATGCAGTCCAACCTGAGGTTAATTGTCACAGGATGAGTTTAGGGATCCAATGAGTCCTCTGTGAGACACATCTGAGCTAAAAATTCCATTGATCAGTTGACCTTCATATGCACCTTATTTTGACTAAGTATATTCTAGACATTTTGGGGTGGTATTTTTAGTTTCCCAGCATTAGTGCCAGTTCAGGTCTGGTGTCCAGTAGTTTCTGAGTCTGATTATTTCCTTTTCCTTGATGCACAGTTACTCTGTTAAAAGGCCAAACTTACTCTGGGAAATGTTGGGAGAAAAAAATTAACAGTGTTAATAATTTTTTCTAATGCCCTGAATCCTTAATCAGGGGTACCCAGATTCTCCTTCATTCAGTGAGTTTTGGGACTGTACTGGCTCAAATAGAAATTGACAGAGGAATTGTGTCTCTCTGTTTTGGTGATTCAGGTTAGTCTTTTATTTACTGGATCTAGAATGTTTTCTGCTTATACATGTAACACAAGAATTTTGTGAGTTCTTATTCCTATTTAGTAGAATTCCCAATTAGGAACACCTTGACCAAAGAGCCAGCATCATAGGTCTGTGTGAAGCATGCATTCTGATCATTGTTTTGACACTGCTATCTACTATTGATTACCATATCCTCCTTTTCTTTGGTTGTTGGGTACCGACACAAAGTTCCTTCTACCCCAGGACATAATTACTCCATTGCATGTGGGATCCCCAGTTTAGTGGCCCTAGTTTTAGATGTAAAGTTTAGTTTACAATAGGTGATCACAGAGACCATCAAGGACACTGGGCCTCCTCTCATCACTTTATTTCTTGAACGGTGTTGGTGAAACAAGTTTCATTGTAGGCAAGTAGCTTCAAAATTCAAACTTAAGACTTTCAATCTCTTTGTGTACATTAAACCATGGAAACTAAAGTATTTCCATCTTGTTAACTGTAGACTACTTTTGGACCAAGTTTCAATCAATCAAACCAAGAAAACAAAGTGTTGTAGTCCTTTCTAACATCCTGAGATACCATATTTAATAAGAAGTGTTGACTTAGTCCATACCAATAAATTTGGCTTGATAGACTTTATGCTCACTGTAATTCCACACTCTTAATATTCATTCTAAAATATGTTTCCCAGATTTTTGTCCATATAAGTTTAAAAATTTAACTTGTAAAAAATCAATTCTTTTGGAGGATAACATATCCCTCATGGTTCACACTTTATACTTCACCTACAAAGACCTGTTAGACTTGTTGGGACTTGGGTCTAGTTGAGTGTTCTGAGTCCCATTTTCCTCTTGTTTAAGATTGAATACCCAAGAAACATGGAGGTAAGAGCAAAAAGTTGTATTTAAAGGATAGAACAGAAAGAGAAAGAGAGAGAGAGAGAGAGAGAAAGAGAGAGAGAGAGAGAGAGATTCTTCTGCAGAGAAGCAGGTCTGAGTTTGTGCTCATAAGAGTGCGAGTGTCCTCCTCCTTTTATTCTTTTTTTTTCAGGTCTCCTCTTCCTCTTATCTTGCCCTCCTGGACCAAGAGGTGGGAAAGGAGCCTTCCAGGAGTGCCTCGCCGTATCTGCCCATAAAGGGAGGAAGGGAGTCACGCAGGAGGTACTTCATTAACCAATGTTTGTTAGGAGGAACAATTTCCTTGGCAACAGGTTCAAGGAAGGGGAAGTGCTCTGGAGGTATTAACATTTTCTTTCCTTTTGAATCAGCCCCCATCTTCCTGACCCAATCATTCATTATCTATGTGGACGATCTGTCCTTCTGCCCTTCTCCACTCTGTTTCATAGTTATAGGTGTAGAAGCAAAGAAAGATGGTGAAGGTAGTTCATGAGGAGAATCACCACTGTTGTACATGGAAAATAAATCATCAGAGGACTTTACATTTTCCTCAGCAAATAAAGGGTTAATCTCAGATTGTGGGGGAGAAGCTGTTTCTACAGACATTGAAAACTCATCAGAATTTAGGGTCTCACTCATCTCAGCTACATTGGGAGTCCCTATTCCTGTTACAAATTTAATTGTCATACTTTTCAATGAATGCACTTACTTTAGGGGTAGACATCTTGAGAGGCTGTGTTATGGTTTGGTATGAGAATTCCCCTCCAAATTCCTGTATTAATGAAGGAATTTTCAGAGAGAAATGATTCAGTTATGAGAACTGTAATCTAATCAACGGATTCATATATTTGGGTTTATGGATTAATAATTTGAATGGACTAACTACGTAGTACCTGTGGGTGGCTGGGTGATTGGAAGAATAGGTCACCTTGGGTAGTTTTGAGGGTTTATATTTTGTCCATGGAAACTTGCTCTCATTGCTTCCTAGCTGCCAGGCAGGGAGCAGCTTTACTCCTCTACACCCTTCCACTAAGTTCTGCCATTTCCTGAGACACAGTGCTGTGGAGTCGTCAGTTGACCACAGATGGAGCTCTGATACCATGAGCTAAAATCAATGTTTTCTCCTATAAGTTATTCTCACTGGGTGGAAAGCTGACAAACACAGGCTGGAAGTTAAATTTGCATTACCATCCAGTAGCTTGCACTCTAAGGTTCTAAATTCGATTTTCAGCAACCTTAACCCTGCAGCTATAGGACATCAGGGACTCCATCAGAGCATATACAGTAGTTTTCAGATAATTTATGGAGTGCTTGAGTTAGGAATTCAACACACTTAGTTTATTAATTTCTTTCCTTACTTTCTTCAGCAACATTAGGAGAAGCCAGCCAATCTCATTTTGTTGTTTAAAAAAATTATTCAAAAATATCCTGTACAGAGTCCCTCAGATCCTTATTTCTTATAAGAGGTTGCTTATCCAACGTAACAGTTTGTTTATATCTGCTGCCAAATCACATGATGAACAAGCAGTTCTTTCTTTACTACTGGAAATAGATTCATTAAAATGTGTAAAATTTGTCAGATCAGATAGATACCAGGTATCCCAGAACAATTTAAAAAATTCATCAAAATGAGGTTCTTCTATAACCATGCCAGTACTAATATGTGTAATTAAGCTACAAACATGCAATTTTTGGCACATGTGTACCCATTTTTGAGAGATAAAAACATTTCCAAAATAATGGGTAACAGGTCTTTTAACATTCTTATCTCCTAAGATTACATAGTAATAGCCTGAACTTTAAAGACTTGCACATATGAAAATAAGGTGACTTGTGTTGGCTGAGTGGGCCTGGGTAGCAAAATACTGGCAATGAATCCACTTATTTTGTCCAAGATCTTGAAAGACAGCAGTTATTAATAGACACATTTAATTTTCTTTCAATCCCTGGGGACAAACCTGAGCCATAAAATGCAACAATAATTTGAATCGGGTTTATAGAACTAAGGAAATCAGACGCAGGGAATGAGAGGATAAAAGCTCCAATAGTTTTGTTTAAGAATTTTAATCAAAAGTATGTATATTGAGTGTTTGTCTTTTAATATTTTCTACTATTATGCCATGAAAGTATTACAACAGATATAATTTTTAAAAAGTCTTTAAGATTAAATTGAGGTTATATTATAGAAGACATTTCATTATAGTTCTAAAAATAGAGTTTGCTTAATCTTTTGGATATATCAGAATCTCAAATACACACAAAACTTTCAAATTCTGTTGCTAACTCAGAAAATATAATATACAGAATGCAATATTGAAAAAATTAAGATGAAGTTCCTTTTTCCCATTCCTGAAGATAGTCTTTTATATAGTTGCATCGATGCATGTCTCAGAAATATGAATGCTATTATAATTAGATAATTATACATAATTTTAATTATAGTGTAAATTGTGTAATTATATATAATTTAAATTATATATTTGTCTTAAAATATAAGAAGTTAGAGAGAAATTATCTACTAGACCACCTAGTCAATACTTTTCTTAGGATTTGGCTCTAGAAATCTTCTCTTAAGGATTTAGTCTTATTCCTCAAATGAATTAAATAATGAAACTGATCTTTTATGGCCAGTGATCTTATTTTATATTCAATAAGTAGCTTAAGATTTTGTTTATGTGATAAGGCCTTCTGTTATGCATCTGAATGTCAGAAGTCATGTGTTTGTTAAAGTCTACAAAGAAGTAAATCTCATTTACAAATAGATAAAGTTTAGGAACTGAAACTAGTCTAGAGGATTCTTCCCTAACCTAACTGGTGTCTTTGATGTTAAGAATAAGGTTGGAAACCTATAGATGGAGGAAGTGTGCCTCCCAACATCCTTGACTTAAAACATTGCTGACCTAACTATATTGGAAGTTTGCCTTCCTCGAGTCTTAAACTGATGACAAAGCTATTGGAATACTATGATGCAGATAAGGAGGTCAAATCTATGGTACCCTCACAACAAATAAAATGGTATTTTCTCTATATTCTGGGTTTCGACATCCAGATCATTTGGGCAGTTGCTTTTAACTTGAAAATAAATTGAATACATAAGTCAAAGCTTTCCAAAAGTAGTGTTAACTTCCATGATCAGCACTTCCTTAGAAAATCACCTCAGGGCTGACTGATCTTAGCAATATGTTTGTAGCATTCCTACAAGGCTGGATTGTTCTTCTGCACTATTTCTGTTAGATCTGGGCTCAAATCTCTCTTCAGTGGTAGGCTAGATAAATAAGTTTCTCTACTTCACCTTTCTTTCTGTCTTTGTGTGTGTGTGTGTGTGTGTGTGTGTGTGTGTGTGTGTGTGTGCTGTTATTTTTATGAGTATGTAGTATGTGTCCGTGTGTATATGTATATGTTGATCATGGACAAAGCTATTTTTCTTTTCTATAGTTGTGTTTAGGAGGTGCCCCCTAGATCTCTCTGTTTAGGAGATACATACTTTATATACTTGTATTTAAAGTAGCATTAACCATCATCCTTCCAGTGGTGATTCAGGTAAAATGCAGACATATTCCTTAACTTTTCAAAAAGAAAGGACAAAGAGATGTCCTGCTTATAGAATGAATAGTGATAAATCATAAAGTGCCTATTTTGTAATAAGAAAAGTCAAATTGCTCTATTTTGCTTTTCTATAGACTCAACTGCTAATATATATCTGCTACAAATGGAATATATTTATTTTGACACTACAGCAAGCTGCAGAGGGAAGAAAATGAGCTTTGGATTCATCGTATGTTCTGTAACTCTGAATAGGTCATTGAATCAATTGAAAACATAGTTTATTTGTTCATTAATTAGCTACTTATACTCTCCCCTCTAAAATTCAGTGAGAGTTTTCTCTAACCTTTATACCAGAATTTTTTAATTTATATGAACATTTATATATTTCTATTTTTCTGTTGAAAACATTCATTCAGTTAACATATATGCACACACATATTTATTTATGTATAGATACATGTTTTGTTTTCCCAAATGCTTCCAACTGTAATAACATTCTCCATAAATCTCCATCCGTAAGTTGAGACATGAATGATTATCATATAGATTATATCATATAGATATCTATTGTATGTTATATAAATCTACTATACAGTAACTGATCGTTATATAGATCAGTAGTCAGACTCTTACAAACTTAAGCAGCTTAGATTAGGTTACACCACTCAGTATAGTGGCAACATGGAGCAACTCCCAGGTATACAGGCTCTAAGAGATTGTATTCAACAGACATGACAATTCTTTTTTTTTTTTTTAACTTCCAGTCCATCTTATTTTATTATTTTTATTTATTTTTAAAATTTTCACAGACTTCATTTTGATTCATTGTACACAAATGGGGTACAACTTTTCATTTTTATGGTTGTGCATAATGTAGGTTCATACCATTCATGTAATCATACATGTACATAGGGTAATGATGTCTGTCTCATTCCACCATTTTTCAAGTACCCACTGCCTCCCCCTCTCATTTCCCTCTTCATAATCTAAAGTTCCTTCATTCTTCTCTCACTCCCCACCGCCCCCCAAACCAGTTATATGTCATCATCCACTTATCAAAGAAAACATTCAACGTTTGGTTTTTTGGGATTGGCTTATTTCACTTAGCATGATATTCGCCAATTCCATCCATTTATCTGCAAATGCCATAATACTATTCTTCTTTAATACTGAGATGTACAGGCGATCAATAAATATATGAAAAAGTGTTCAACATCTCTTGTAATTAGAGAAATGCAAGTTAAAACTCTAAGATTTCATCTTACTCCAATTAGAATAGCTATTATCAAGAACACAAACAATAACAGATGTTGGTATGGCTGTGGGGAAAAAGGCACACTTCTACATTGCTGGTGGAGTTGCAAAATTGGTACAGCCACTCTGGAAAGCATTGTGGAGATTTCTCAGAAAAATTGGTATGGTCCTACTTTTTGACCCAGTTATCTCACTCCTTGGTTTATACCCAAAAGACTTAAAATCAGCATACTACAGTAAAACACTCACATCAATATTTATAGCAGCTCAATTCACAATAGCCAGACTGTGGAACCAACCTAGATGCCCTTCAACAGATGAATGGATGAAGAAGCTGTAGTATATATATACACAATGGCATACCAGAAATCTTAGCACAAGAAAATTTCTCAATAAATGTTGTTTTTATTCACTGTGTCCATCTACATATTCTGGTTGACACTGACCTACATGTTCTGTCCCTCACGGAGCCAGGCCTCTGAATATTGCATTCTGATTGCATAGATATGCTCCGAATGTTTACAGGGACCTTTAGTGGACATCTGTAACTGGTCGTATCTACTGTGCAGCCAAGACCTGTGGATGCATATAGGAAAAAGATAAATCTTGGATATGCTTGTACTATAATGCAGAATTTGATCCTGAGATTATGCTGAATAATCACTGAGACCATGATTATGTTTCAAAGGGAAAATAGGGTAATATAAAACTTTACTTCTAGATTATCAAGGGAGTTATCTACTTTTTCAAGATAGCTTTCATTTTCCTATCCTCAAATTAGGGATAATGATAGCATCTGCTCCTTAGATTCTTTGTAAGGATGAAATCAGTTACTATTGCATGAGGCACACAGATTGAGGTTTCATATGCAGTGAACTTTAAACAGTTTGAGCAGGAAATGGAGTTTTAACTCTAACATTAAGCCTTCATTAAAATTTAAGTGAAATAAATAAAACAGGATCTTTTTACCAGATACCAATCTAGTCTTTCTTTTCTCATCTTTGAAGCCCTCTTGATCGTCCCCAACCAGTAGTGTTGTCTCCATAATTTACAAAATAAGTCACTTATTTTGCCATATCCTACACAATTTTACATATTGACTAGCATGCTTTTAATTTTGTAACTCAGTATTATGTCATAATGTTTACACAGTACCTATCACATGTTAAATACCTATTGAATATTTTTCATCTGCCTGAATAATACAGGAGGAAGAGATACTTATAAATTAATTATGACTGTGGTGTATTTTTCTACACTGACGCAAGCTGAGTCCAACAGTTTTTATCTTTTTCCCTTTGTCTGAGTTTCTGCAATTTTATTCTACAATTTCTTTTCTTTCTCTATACACTTGGAATAACTGTTTAAATCACATTCATGGATTGAAGGATGTAAGTTCTAAAAGTTTGTCTCATTCACCTTGTATTTCCAGTGTGTCTTTGAGAATCACTAATGTGTGGGTGGCCTTCCAATCTGGACATTTCAGACCTACTTCCCAGGTTCCACTCCGTATTTTCAGCCCCTATTTGGTATTTTCCCATTGATATCATATAGGCACATTACATTCATTTTGTCCAAGACATTAGTCATCATCTTCTCACTTGAACAGAATATGTTTCCTATCATATTTGATAGCACTATCACTCATCTAATTACCCAAGGCAATTTCTCAGAAATCGCTGTTTTTCCTTTTTTTCCCTCTCCTTCTGAAACATACTATGCTGTCCCTACTGTCTTCGCCAGTTCAGCTGAGAATATTTTACAGCTGTACAGTGTCTATTGCAAATTATGATAATGAAATGCTGCTGGTCTTCAGCCCTCAGGTCTGCTTATTATCCTGCCAATCCTTCACATTTCTGTCAATCTCTTTTACTAAATACAAATCAGATTCTGTCACTGCCCTATTTAATTGCTTCTTTTCCCATTTCCAACAGACTAAAAAAAATAATTCTTTGAAATGTCCAGAAGAATTTCATGATTCCATGTTTGTCTACATGTTTAGTCGCATACCAATTTAAAAAAAAATAGTGCTTCAGGCCTTCTAACTGCATGTAGTGTGACAAATGAGACATGTCCCATCGGATCTTCCACTCCTCATTCAGGTTTTCCTTTCATACCATACCAATTCAAATCCTTTTACTTCTGGGAACTCCTATCCCTTGCTTAAACATGTCATTGAAAGTTTTCCAACCTCCAGATCCCTTTTAAACTCTTAAGGCAATATGTGTAGCTCCATTGTATGTTTCTGCATAACTACCATGACATAATTCTGATATTGAAAAAAGCATACACATTGTAATTGTTTATTTATGGGACTTTTATCTCATCTCTTTTGTGAGTACTTCGAAAGCAGAAATACAGCATTGTGCTTGGCATTGTATTTGATACTTGCCATAGAACAGGTATTCAATGAATGTTGGTTCAATGTTTTGGTAATATCTCTCTGACTCAATACTAAAAAAAGAAAGCAAAGAAAGGGGAAAAGACTACAGAATAGTCTTTCCATGTCAAACTGGGACGTTATTTAATAAGTCCATCCAAAGACTCTATTATTTTTGAAAATTTACCTATGCTTGACTTTGCAATGTACTATTGGATTGCAACCCTGATGAGATGCATTTGTGTGTTCACCTGGAGATTTCTATTCAGGAGAAGAGAAAACCCCAGTAGTTGTAATTGCATTGTCTTGTAGTATATTAGCCTGCTTTGTATGTAAAATATAAACAAAAGAAAATGAACCTCAGCCTACAGCAGAATGTTGCAGTGACAGAATGGATGAGCACATTGCCATGTAGCAACTATTTAGGTGCTACCATTTCATGCTTTGAATTCTGATAGCCAGTCAACCAAAGCACACTGAGTCCATATTTCTTTCAAGTCAATTGCTGTTTTGGATTTTTGTTCTTTGTTTTTTGCTTTTGTTTTCTGAACTACAAAATACATCAATCCTGAATTATAGCAGAGAACTATAGGAATTCTGGAATGGAATGCTCCCACTCTGGAGGCGAAGCCCTTCCAGTTTTACTCTCTGGTAATATCACAAATAAGTGAGCCTTATTCTGCGACTGGGATGATAAATAAGAACATAATGATAAAAAAAAATTGTTTCTACTTTCATTCCTATTTTCCTTCCACCAATGTTTTATCCTTTTTATAAAGTAAAATTCAATGATTCTCAAAATTAAAATTAGAATTAGTATTTTTTTTCCTTTTTCATATTCTGAAAACAATTTTGCTAATATAAATAATCAAAGTTTAAGGGAAAATCTATTCACAAGAAAACACATAATAAGCTGAAATATTATGTTGAAGTAGTTTGTTTTTTCATAATTTGGTATATATGATGTCCAAATTCAACTACAAGTACACCTTTTTAACCTTTATAGCAAAGGACAGAATTTGATGACAATCGTGGATGACTAGAAGCAATTACTATAAAACTGTGTATGACATCGAGACCTGAAGGTAATAAAGGTTCTTACTGAGACATTCAACAACTATATTTTTGGCTATCTCTATTAATCTATTTGTATTGCCATATTTGTTCTGACTAATATTTAAAAGGAGTTTAATAAATCATATTCAAGCAACACATCCTAGGAATAATACTGTTTTATTCCAATTTTATAGATAAAATGGAGACATGAAACTATTTCAAAAATTCAATGTTATGTATAAAAAAAGCAATATATTATAAAGTTAACATTAATTTTTATAAAGTTTTAATAAGCTGTTTGAAAAATAAATGAATAAACATGACATTTATTGAAATATTTTTAAATGATATATTCTGTATTTAGCTAAAATATTCTCAAAAATCTCAGCTCAGATTTTAATCAGACCCCAAACTTTCTCAGAATTCCCTAGACTGCTTAGGAGAAGATATAAGGGGGAAGCCAATTCATAGCTGAGCAGAGCATCCAGGGATAGCCTGCACCTGGATCAATAAGATGTCACAGCCACCCTGATCACATCCTGTCAAAAGGTCCTCACACACTAGTAATGAGAGAAAACCTCTGTCAGCAACAGCCATGGACTTGTTATACACTTTTAATAGAGCAATTCTGAGATCACGGTGTGCACAGAATCCTACTTAAAATGTGTTCACCCATCTCAGGCAAGGCTATGGTTGAATTATGAAAGGCTTTCCACACCTAGACTGAAATTTAGACTCCAAATATCTTCAAATGTCATGTTCCTAATGTTTTTATTTCTATGAACCTGGTCTCCTCCAAAAATTATGGATAAGAATGGCAAGTGTATTCTGTAAATGAACATCTGAAAATTCAACTTACTTCTCCTTTCATTCATCTTTTCAAGCCTAAAATTTAAGATTTCATCTTATCTTTCCAAAATGCAAATTTAATTATTTTTCTATGTAAAAATAACTGCCCCCTGAGTAGATGACCATAGATGAAGAGCACTGTATTTGATACCTGGGAGGAATTTAGTTGCCTGAAATCTAACTAAGAACTAAACACTCATAGATTTAAACATCATAAACTATTAGGATTTCTAAACATAAATTCTGCAGTATTTCAAGACTAATATATTTAATAGGGAGTGATTTCATTAAAAAATTAAAGTACAAGTTGCTAAAATTAATGCAGAATACAGATGTTCAAAAAGTAAATTCAATAAGAAATGCATAATTAGATTCATTTGGAAAACATATTCAAATTAGTTTTAGAGAAGATATGGTAAAACTTGGATTAATAATTAATAAAATTAGAGAAAATAGAGGTAAATATAGTGTAATATTTGGAAACACAAGTATGAGACAAAAGTGTTAAAGGTAAAATATGTATTTGAATTATCCAAATGGTGTGCCTGGTTGTGCTATTCAAGATACATTTCTGTCTAGAAACACTCCACTGTACTCTGAACATGTCATTTTCTCTGAAAATTCATGTTCTCTTTGTTGAGAAAACAGAGAAAGAGGTGACCAAAAATGATGGCTCATAATTTTCAGAAATAAAGGTTTGTAGTTAAACAGAGAAAGAAAGATTCTGGGTGGTGGATCCTGTGTTTTGTCTCAGAAAACCTTCAGATGTCTGGTTCATCTTTTTTCTCTAGGTCTCTTCTCCAGATTCTTGTAGATAAAAATAACACTTCTGTAGTCCATTCACAAATAACTGAATGGTTGAAGATTAGAAAAATGAATACAATATACCATCCTTGATTAATAAACTATGCAATTTTTGCTTAGCTGAAATCACTTTCTACATCAATATTTTCCTAAAATCTGTGCATTAATATGCAGCAGGAATCTCCATAAGAGCAACATTTATTTTAATTCATATATACTTTGATACTATCCTACCTCCTGCATGGTCCCATCCCTTAAATACAGTCATTTAATGATATTTATGTAAATGCCTTACAAGGAAAAAATAAGTAGCAAAAAATTACTTCCTAAATTTCTGTATAGCTACAAAAATGAAATAAACAGTTTTTTCTTAGCAGCTTAAAACTATAGAAACAAATTTAAGCATATTTTTATTATTAATGCATTGTGTGTAAGGCATAGACCATTGATTGCTGAGGAAGATGATGTTATCAATACATACAGAGTTCAGAAATTCGAATTTTTACAATGTTGTTATAAATGAATACCAATGTACAATTATGTACGTATTTCCTGAACTGACTTTCTAAATCACGAAATCCAAAGTACGACTGACGTCTTTAAGAAAGGAGAAACTGAATGGCTAATAAATGTTCCCTGTTGGCACTGAAAAGTTGTTATTCATCATTTCCCCCCACAGAAGTGTGTGAAAACACCTTGTAAATTCTCTTGCACATATTAATTGCTCAATAATGGCTAGAAAAACCTCCATTGTAATCAGCTTATTCTGCTGGAATTTCAGACATCATATCACAAGAAGATATCCATCCGTCTGTTCCAATAACCATTTGTAAATTTAGTGGGTCTGAAAATATTTAACAATAGACAAAGAGCAGAAACAGACAAAAGTTATTCTACAGTGTTGCCTATGCACTGCAGTAAGATCCTGGAACAATTTTGTAGTATCGAGTGTTAGCAAGGACTTCCTGGGGGTCCTCAGGGAGAAGCAAGATTGATGAGATGAGAGCTGTATGGAACCTGGAGCAGCATATATTTTCTAACCTGATGGGAATGAATTTCCATCATTTAACAACTGTCAGGTTATATTAGTTCATAATGACTTCACATGAACTCTGATATGAGACTATCGTTATGTATCTCTATGTGTTTATCAAGCTAATTTGTGAACCACACATATTGGTATATCAATTTTATCTTAACTAAATCATATACTATAACTAGAAAGTTTCAGTTAAAATAAGCTTCATTATTAGAAAACTTGGGTGCTATTGGTCATTTCTCACTTGGTAACTAATCTTATATTAGGTAAGTCACTTCATCTTTTGCATTTAAGTTTTATCATTTGAATTACCATGGTAAAATATCTCCTATATACTGTGAGATTAAAAAAATATCATGATTACGTAGGACATAGCTAAATAGCACAACTTTACATTATACTATGAAGCAGCATGCTTATATATTAGTTAATTCATTCAAAACAATTTTCTGTGAATCCCTGTTAACCTTTTCCATCCTAAAAGCTCTTTGAAATTATAACACTTTTTAATTGCCACTTAAAAAGTAAACAAATAAATAAACAGGCTTCTCAAGATTGTCCAGCTAGTAAGTGTCAGGACTAGTGATGACTTCAGACATCTGGCTCCTGTCTCAAAACTCAAAATTAATTATCCTACCTCTCATGTATGAAATTATGCAATGAGAACATATTGAAACATTGAATATAAACAAAGAATAAACTGACAATTAAATTTAGTTAAACTATTATTTCAATTGGAAAATAAATGTTTCTATACTGCTGAATGTATTCAATATTAATAATTGATAGAATAATTAGGCAATCAGGAAGTATATGAAGACTTGAGCAACTCCATCAACCAGTTTGATCTATTTGACATTTATGGAAAGTGTCATCCAAAAGGAGATAAATCTTCATCATTTACAAGTGCAAAAACAAATTTCTGAAAATAGACCATATTTTGGGTTTCACTATAGTTTAAATGTTCAATTTATTTGTAAATACTTATTAATATTAATATACATTTAAATAAGGTATTAACATATACATCAATATAATTAGGCATAATAATTTTTAATATAATTATGTGGTTAGCATACAAAGTATGTAATCTAATTATAATGAAATTAAAAGAAAAATCAATAACAAAGATAAATTCTCTCAGAAACTTAATGACATATTTCTATATAGCACATAGGTAACCAAAGAAATAAAAGGTGAATTATAATTTTTTTGTATTTCCTAAAAAGCAAAAGATAATATACTAAATATTAATAATACCACAAAATATATAAGGAGCATAAAATTTATAGCAATTATATTAATTATCTATATGACAAAATAAGAAAGTCTCAAATCTGCTTTCTCCACTGTTCTATCTTTTAAGTTGTAAAATTAGAAAAACAAGGACAAAGTAAATCCAAAATTAAAGGAAGAAAGGAAATCATGTAGACCAGAGTAAAAATGAAAGAAAAATTAAATAAACAATGAAACCAGGAGGTGTTATCTGAGAATATCAAATAAGCTGCTTAATGACATGGATCAGGATATGAAGAAACAGACACAAATTACTATTATCAAGATTTAGGCTACATAAGGAAAACTTGACATGTATCAGAAAAATTATGAGAAAATAGAGTGAACAAATTTACAATAATGAATGATTATATAATTTAGATTAAATGGACAAATTGCTTGAAAGATACACACTACTAAATTTCTCTTAAGGAAAAATAAATAACCAGGCCATGCTTTTATCTATTGAAGGCATGGAATTTGTATGCAGACATCTTTCCACAAAAAACATAACAATCCCTGATATCTTCTTTGTTCGATTTCATGATGTACTTAAGTTAAAAAGAATGAAAATTATATGCTACTTCCTGGTTAAAATTAAAAAGAAAATGACTATTTCCCAGTTCATTATCTAAGGCAGTGATTACATAAAGAGATGGCAACATTACAGGGAAAGAAATTTTCAGGATTGCATCATGAACTCCATTACAAATATTTTTTAATAAAAAAATTAGAAAAATTAGAAAAAATTAGAAAATCAAATCTAACAATATATTAAAGTGATAATATATCATGGTCGATTGGGCTTAGGCTAGAAATGAAATTTAAGTCAATATAAAACCAGAAGGAAGTATTCAAGTTGATGTAAAGGAAAGCTACAAAAGTTCTATAGAAAGTATCAGAAGTACTATTGGGAAGTTATCATTTTTACCCCTCATATCAAAAATAAAGCAATGTCAGCTCTTACCACTTTGTGTAACAATGTAGTAAAGCTTCCAGTCAATGCAATAAGCAGGAAATATGTCTTCTGAATATAACAGAGAAGTAAAACTTTTTGTTCACAAATTTCATGATTGTGTTAAAAAATTGAATGTACTTTACTAAAAAGCTATTAGAAATAATAAGTGAGTTTAATATAAGAATGTATTGTGCACTTGCTATGCAGAATTCAATTTCATTTCTATGTACTAGAAAAATAAATTGGAAATTGGAGATTTAGAATATGAATTTACAATATCATCAGAATGCAAAGTAACTAAGGATAAGTCTGACAGTGTGCAAGATTTATACCCTAAAACCTATTAATACCATTGAGAGAAATTAGATCAGAACTAAATAAGTACATCAATAAATAACTGAATAAAGTGTTCATGAGTTGGAAGACATGTTTTTAAGAAGTTAATCTTCCTCAAAATGATTCATTCCATTCAAATGATTCGATCCAGTCAAAATCAAACTTTCAAAATCTGGATTTCTTTTATTTTATTTTGCAGTCCTGGGGATTGAAACCTGGGGCTCCCACATTCTAGCCAAATGTTCTACCACTGAGCTACATCTCTAATCCCCAAAATCCATTTTCACAGAAACTAATAAGTTAATACTAGTGTTTATATGGAAATACTCAAATCTTGAATAGACAGAAAATATTTCAAGTAGGACTTAGTTGGCATATATACAAATATAATTTGAGGGTGATGTAGTTCAGTGATAGAGCACTTGCCTTAACAACAACAAAAAAACCCCCTTATTTTAAATATTTTTATATGATTACAGTTTTCAAGAAAGTGTGATGGTCATGTGAAGATAAACAAAAAGATCAAAGAAAAACAATAGGGATTCCAGAAGTAGTCCCATTTAGGTATGGAAGATTGAAATTTGACAAGGTATAAGGGTAATCAGAAAAGAGAGGATAGAAATGTCTACACTCATTAGTTGATTTTGTAGTTTATTCGGTTGTTTTTGATTTGAACTTCAGTACCCGAGCAGGATATTAGAAAGTTTGAATTAATTTAAAAGTACTTATGGAATTTCTGCTTATACTTTTACTATTATTTTTAATAAAATTTTGTGGTCAGAAAACAATTGAATTATTTATGTACTTTGAATTGTGCTAAAACTCACTTTGTCAGCAATGTGTGATTTATTTATTTTGGTGCTATAGAGTCTTTTAGTTAATTATTTATTAGAGTTTTGTGTATATCTATCATCTTCCTGTTTAATTTCTTTCAAACCAATACAATATATTCTTTTTTCTCTTCTTTAACACATAAACTTGAATTCACCATTCTGATTATTTAAATTATGTCTCTGTTTACTTTTTAATTATATTTTTGATAATTTGATTATTAGTTATCCCAATAACCCCAAGAAATAGATAGTTTTGTAAATATTAACTAACTAAAATTAGAACATTGTTCATAATTGTATAAGGAAATTATTGAGTGAATTAATGGGAAGAACATTCTAATCTCTCATATAGAATAGTTATGAACAGTGTAAATACTCTTCCCTCACGGTGGGAGAGCATAATTCCCACTACTTAAGTGTACACTGCCCACAGTGACATTCTCTCCGTGGGTGGAGTATGGAAAGCATATGTGGTGGAGGAAGAATTTCAGAAACTTATTTCTCAGAGTTCCAGAGGCTGGAAAGCCTAATAGTATTCATCAAACTGCAACTTCTGGGGAAACTGGGATTGCAGAAGAGCTGTGAGAATGTATATGTGCAGCAGACCTGAATGGAACAGTTACCCAATCACTAGTACTTTTCCAAACCCCTAATTAGTGTAAGTTTGGACCAATAGCATTGATACTTTTCCAAACCCTGATTTGCATACATTAGGACCATCAGCATTGACCCAAGTACTATCTAATCCCCTGGACTAGCACACTCAGACAGAAACCTACTATGGGGCCCACTCTTGATTTCTGAGAGCTCTGGTTCTGTTTATATTCTTGAATAAATCCTACTCCTTGTACTCTTGCTATTCCTTATTCCAGAAACTTCATTCTTCAAATATGTGAGACAAGAACTCAAAGAAGAAATCAGCAGTGAGTTGCTAGAGTGTGTTGCAACACTGTTGGGCACAGTCTGCCCTTAAGAGCTGCAACACCTTTGTCAGCTGTAAAGGTTTGCACTTACTCAGACCCCAGCCAGCAGCAGAAGTGGAAAAACTGGTATCAAGAGCATGAGACCGAGAAGAGGCCTTTCCCTAGACCCAATCTTAATGGAACTCTGATATGTTAGCCTTCCAGCCTCTAGAACTGTGAGAAATATGTGTCTGTTATTTACAAGTCCCCAACTTTATAACATTTTTCTTATAGCCATCTGAACTAAGTAAGACATATATGAAAGGCCATCAAGATATTACTGTAGTTGTTTTTTTCTGTTCAAACATGTTATTTTTGCCTGTATTTTATCTTAGATATAGAGATCTAATTTGTGATCTATTTTACTTTTGCATTTTTTTAAATTTTAATTTTAATTTTTTATTTTTTGTGATGCTGGGGATTGAACCCAGGGCCTTGTGCTTGCAAGGCAGGCATTCTACCAACTGAGCTATATCCCCAACCCCTTACATCTGCATTTTGAAGATATACTTTATTATTTCATTTTTTTTTAGCATCCACCAATTAAAGTGATAAGTCAGTTAACATTCTCAGTGCTGATTCTTTGTAGAAAAAAAATTGTTTTCAATTGTATGATCTTGATATCTTAGTTTCTGCAGTTTGAATTTGTGTCTATGTGTTATTTTCAATGTAAATAATTTTCTTGGTATTTGAAGAGCATTTTGAATCTGCAGGTTGGTATATTTCATCATTTTAGAAAAACAATCATCAGTTATATTTTCAGTATCTCTTCTTCTATGTTATTTTTACTATATCCTCAGTGCACTCTAATTATTTTTATTTTCCTTTATATTCTTTATTGTTTGCAGCACTGTTATTTTTATTTTAGATTTTTCCTATGCCTAACTTGTCTTTTTCTTGTCTTTTATTCTGTTCATTATCTTTATGTATAATATATGTATGTTGTATATATAAATCACATATATATATTCATTATCTTTATGTATAATATATGTATGTTATATATATAAATCACATATATGTATATAAAACACTGTGTTTTAGATAGATAGATAGATAGATAGATAGATAGATAGATAGATAGATAATAGATAGATGATAGATAGATAGTGTTTTGGTTTATTCATTCCATTTTCTGTTTTCACTATGCTGCTTTTTAAACTCTAAATCGAGATATTAATTTTACAAACTGCTTTGGACACTTTCTATTTTAATCTTATCTAGAAATTCTCAAACAAGTTTATGATCTGATGACTATAAGTACATATAGATAATGTGTGAATGATTTTTAGTGTACTTTTTATACGTTTAAATTATTTTTATTCTGCCTATTAACATTTTGATGTAATGCTAAATGTCATATATGAAAATTTCAGATTCCACAGTGTTGTCTTATTCTGAAAGGATTGACCATTATTCTCCTAAGCAATGTTGTGGTTGACTGACTTTCTTACCCCAACTAGTGGCTTAGCTTAATGGATTCTAGATTTTTGCTTTGATAAGGTTCAGTCTATATTTGTTTTACAAGAGTTCTTCGAAATTATTCCTGCTGAATTTTTAACTGAGGACTTCTTGTATTCATTGGAGACCTTCTAATGTGTCCCTCAACTGGATACTACAAAAAGAGATACTCTGCTTTTGAAACATCTGGTTTGACCTATTTAATCCCATGCTCAAGTGATGAACAAAATCTCTGCTTTTTCTGCCCCATGTATTGACTGCTTGCATAAGTACATGCTAGAATTTTCAAATTTTAGCCCTTGATTAGGATAAGAAATCATCCTTAGGGAAAGAGGAGTTGCAGGTACTCTGTTTAGCATTAAATGCAGAGTCCAACTAAGAGTCTGTATGTTCACTGAAACAACTTCCACTAACCTTCAGGGCCTTGGGGGAAATCCGCTGAAGTTTCATATAGTTTCTATGTTTTCCACTTCATATGTGTTCATAAATTAATAATTTTTCAAGAGGAAGAACTGACTTATTGTTGGGATCTCTAGTTCCCATTTGTGTCACTTACATGGAATGTCAAGAGCTCTGCTGGTAGTCTGTTCTGCAATAATGGCTTGCTGTGCCCAACTTTTAAATTTACTCTCCTTTCAGTCCCAGTATTTAAGCATTCGCCCAGGAATTTTAAAAAATAAAAAAAAAATAGGGAATTAGTCAATTATTTTGAGAACCAATGCTTTCTGCAGTGTAGCCCCGTTCAGAATACTTTGGAATATGTTTACAGGATAGATTGAAGTTTTTTGTTTGGGTTTGCTTCTTTTCCCTTTGCTTCTCTTTTCCTTCTTCTCCTGGCTTTGCCACTAGGGGCAGTGTTTTATTAATAATTATTTTTTACAGAAAAAAAATGAACACATTATACAAATTTTTACTGCAATTTTAAAAAAATTTTCAAAAAATTGATAACCAAAATAAAACAATTTGATTATTTGATTCACCTTATTCCCAAACAACACAAAATACTTAGAAAAATATGTATATATATATGTGTATATATATGTATATTTTTTTTTTAATCACACACACACATACACACACACACACACATACACACTGCAAACTACAGGATGCTGAAGTACATTAGAAACATAAATATGAAACATTTTTAAAATTTCGTTTTTACAGAAATTGGGCAATGGTTTCTGGGAAGTTCCAAATCCAGTAGATATTGTGTTGGAAAAGGGCAAGTTGGTTATAGACTTGAGTGAGAATGTAACTGTCAAAGCAACTTGAAGCAAGTAAAACAAAACTGAAGTACTTACTCTACTAAAATTTAAGACACATAAAGCAATAAAAAATTAAGCAACTACAGAATAGGTGAAACAAATGATATTCAGGTCAATAAAACTAATGAGAGCCCAGAAATACCAGTCCTTTTTATTTTTATTTTGAGGCAGCATCCCATTAGGTTACTGAGGCTGGTCTTGAACTCCCTCCCGATCTTCCTGCCTCAGTCTCCTGAGTTGCTGGGATTACAGGTGAGCACCCTGCCTGGCCTGGAAAAGAAAGTTTTCTCAAAAGAGTGCTATGGTATTAAAAAAGGACAACAAAACTTAGGTTGTATCATGCCTAATTCTGTTTTCAAATTTGATTATACCTGTAGGCATGAAAGCTAAAACTAAGAACTGCTACAGGAAAACATAAGGCAAGTCTTTCTGATACTTGGATTTCTTATGTAGGAAACAAACAGAATAAGTAATAAAATTAATAAAAATAATTAAAGCTTTATCAAAATGAAAAAAATATTTTTCGTTGATAACAAAATTTTATGCCAAACACCACAAAGCAAGAAAATTAACTGAATATTATAATTGGCAATGAGAAATCCAGCTGATGAATGCTGGGGGATGTACGATGTCATTACCATTTTGCAAAAATTAAACAGTTTCTTATAATGTCAGTAAATGTTTATCATAAATCCTAGAAATATTCCTACCAAATGTTTAACAAAAATAAATGAAAATATTATATTCTAGTCAAATGCTTGTGTATTCATAATAGCTTTAATCATAATGATGCAATTTACGAATGATACAAATATTTACCAGTAGGTAAACAGAAAACAAAATATGTTGTATCCATACAGTTGCATATTAGTCAGTCATGACAGGGAATCAACTGTTGGTACAGGAAACACTGGTATTGATCTCAAGGGAATTAGGCATGATGAAAAGGAGTCAATCTCAGAAGTTCACATAGTCTCTGGTTCCAATTATGTGATATTGTTAAAATAACAAAACTGTGTAGAACATAATGGCGGTTGCCAAGAGACAGGAATGGTGGGGAGAGGGTATAATTATAAAGGGGTACAATGGGAAATTTCTTTATGGTAATAGAATACTTATGTATTTTAATTTTGGAGGTAGTTATATAAATCTATACATAGGGAAAATTATATAGAACTATTCATATATAATTTAGTGCATGTCAATAAATAGTGTGAACATACTATGATGGGTACTTTTAGTTTTGATGTCTCGCTACTTGTAATGGTTTTGATATTCTGGTAGATTTACATAAGGAATCACCTGTGCAAGAAGCAGGGTGAAGCATCAACAGGACTCAATGTGATAAGTGGGGATGACATCCAGCAACATGAATGAATCTCAAAAGTATGTGGAATGAAAGAAGCCAGTCACAAAAGACTGCATGTCGTATGATTCCATTTATATAAAAAGGCAAATTAATTCTAGTGACAGAAACAAGATCAGCATTCACATGGGCCAATGACAGAAAGAAATATAGACTGCAAAGGAATATAAGGGAGCTTTGAGAGTGACAGAAATGTGTCTTGATTTTGGTGCTGGTTTCACAGGTTCATACATCTCTTAAAACTCACTGACTGCACACTTTTCAATGATTCAATTTATCACGTGTGAATTATTCCTCAATAAAATTGATCAGGCAGAATGTGGGAGGAAGGCAGAGGGCAGTGAGATGTTTCAATTATACCCTCATTGCAGAAGCAATTTTTACTTCTTGAGGGCATATTGAACTTTTCTGTTTATATCTGTGTCTGCATTTAAAATTTTAGTGAACTTCTTATAATGTAAGGAAATGCATGACACTTGGTCTCTGCATCAACATATTTTGAAGATTTATGAAAAACACACCAAAGGAGCACTTGCTTCAACTACAATCCACCAACTTCATTTCAGGTTGTGAAACAAACATTTCCTCTCTGGTCAGGTCATGAGAAACTATCAAGAAAAACCAGTTTTTTTTTAAGTGTTTGTTTCTCTTGACTTCCATGATAATGTTTTGTTAAAATCATGATTATGTAAGAGGTGGAAAAACTAAACCAGTGAATAAAGATTAATGAAAATATATTGCTGCATCTCTGGCATGCTATTATCTTACATTTTTTCTTTATGCTTAGTTTACTCTAATTTGTGGTTAATTTCCTTGTGAAACTTTGGAGCATTATTTTTACAGTTAGCCATTTTGATAAACTATTGTGCTTTTTGGAAACTAGATTTTCCAGAAGCACATGCAGGGATGAAGAATTCCATGAAAGTGATTTATTCGGAAAGGATTCATTTCCAAGAAAGAGCAGTGGAGGGTGGAAGAATGGACATAGAAAAGGGAGAAAAGCAAGAAAATCTCTGCTATTAAGACCCACTGAGTTCAGATAGCATTGTGGGTCATCTTTCAGTGGAGTCTAAATCAGTCATCCAAACCCATCAAGCATTAGTTAATGACTGCCACTGAGGAAATGTAAATTCCCAGGTCCTTCCAGCTACCCTTGCACTTGCAAGAAAATGATCTCTTGCAGATGAAAGGCAGCTCTCCCATCAGGACTCTTAGGGCTTTCTGTTGGTAATAAAGGCACATTGAAGAGTAATATGCACAAAATTGATAAAATGATAGGAGGGCATAGCCAAATAAACACTAGCATCTGCAGCAGCCTCAGATACACCCATGCCTCATGCCTCTGGATTCTCCACATTGATACTTAGGAATGGAAACTAGTCATTTTTGCAAAGGGAGCAAACACTGCAAGAGGACAATGACTGTGATGAGCTGTGGTCCCTGCTGCTGAAGTCATTGCCAAGGCTGTAACTGCCAGAGAATATTTCAATCCTGGTCAGCACAAATCACTGTACTTTCAAAGCAGAAAGGACCACCTCTGCCACCCATCACAGTTTACCCTACACTGGATCCACACTCCCTTAGTCTGTGGTGCTATTCTGAGTAACTATGATTGCTGACATCCCTGAGTCCATGCTGCTCATTCACTTGCCTGGAATAAGCAGTTCACAGATTACGCATGGTAGCGTGGAAGAGATGGCCAGTGCTTCCCTGGGTTTCCAGACTGACTTCCTTCCACACACATTGAATATCTAATACTCTACCATCTCATGATTATCAGTATTACATATTTGTTCCCTTTATTTGCCTATTTATTTACTCTAATGAGTATCTAAAACTGACCATGTGGAAGTAGCATATACAGTTTCAGTAAAAGTTATAATTTGTCTCCTAGTGTTTCCCAGAATCTCTAGATATATGGAATTTAAAATTGTGAATCAGCATATGTCCAATTTCCAAATAACTTTCTTGGAATAAAAGTGAGAAAAGACACTCTTACTTTAACCTCTTGATTCCCCATTTCATTCTTTCTTTCCCAGACAATAGAACTACATAATGGCCATTGACTCTTAGCATACAGATACCCTTGAAGAGCAGTATCCTAAATTCATGTGTGAGATTTTTTTGTTTTATTTGGTATGGGATTGAACCCAGGGGCACTTTACCTCTGAGCTACATTTCCTGCCATATATATATATATATGACATACATATATGTATGACATACATATATATATATGTTTTACCTGTTGATACAGGATCTTGTTTAGGTGCTGAGACATACCTTGAACTTGCCATCCTCCTGCCTCAGGCTTTTGAGTTACTGGGATTATAGGTGTGTGCCACAGCCCCTGGCTTCATGATTCATTTGTTTGTTTGTTTGTTTATTTATTTATTTGTTTGTTCTTTTTAGTTGTACATGACAGTAGAATGTATCATAACACACAATACATGCATGGATACAACTTCCCAATCTTTTGGTTGTACATGATATGGAATTACATTGGTTGTCTATTCATACATGAATATAGAAAAGTAATGTCTGATTAATTCTACTATATTTCTATTCCCATTCTCCCTCCTTTCCTTTCACTCTCCTGAATCTAATCCAAACTACTTCTATTCTTCCCTACCCCTGCCTTATTGTGAGTAGCATCTGCATATCACAGAAAACATGCAGCTTTTTCTTTGAGGGGGGTTATTGGCTTATTTCACTTAACATCATCTTCTCCAGTTCCATCTGTTAACCTGCAAACACCATAATTCCATTTCTCTTTATGTCTGAGTAATATTCCTTGGGTATATATCCCATCTTTTCTTTACACGTTCCTCTGTTGAAGGACACCTAGGTTGGTTCCACAGCTTAGCCATTGTGAATTGAGCTGCTATAAACATTGATGTGACTCTGCCACTGTAGTAAGCTGATTTTAAGACCTTGGGGTATATACCAATGAGTGGGATGACTGGATCAAATGGTGGTTCCATTCCATGTTTTCTGAGGAATCTCCCTATTGCTTTCCATAGCAGTTGCATCAATCTGCAGACCCATCAGCAAACATGAGTGTACTTTTGTCCTCACATCCTTGCCAACATTTATTGTTACTTGTATTCTTCATAATTGTCATTCTGACTGGAGTGAGATGGAATCTCAATGTAGTTTGAATTTTCATTTATCTAACTGCTAGAGATGTTGAACATTTTTGCATATATTTGTTGACCTATTGTAATTCTTCTGTGAAGTGCCTATTCAAGTCTTTTACCCATTTATTGATTGGGTTATTTGGTTTTCTGGTGTTAAGTTTTTTGAGTTCTTTATTTATCCTGGAGCTTAATGTTCTGAGGTGCAGGAAACATGATTTTCTCCCATTCTGTCGGCTCTCTCCTCATATTCTTGATTGTTTCCTTTTCTGTGAAGAAACTTTTTAGTTTGATACCCTCTCATTTATTTAGTTCCTAAGCTGACATGATGTAAATTTGGGCCTACTTTATCATCTATAAGAAGGCGTAGGGTCTCTGGCCTAATGCCTAAGTCCTTGATCTACTTCGAGTTTATTTTTGTGCAGGGTGAGAGATAGGGGTTTAATTTCATTTTGCTACAAATGCATTTCCAGTTTCCCAGTACCATTTGTCAAAGAGGCTCTCTTTTCTCCAATGCACATTTTTGGCGCCTTGTCTCGTATGAGATAACTATTTATGTAAGTTTGTTTCTGTGTCTTCTTTCCTGTACCATTGATCTGTGTGTCTGTTTTGGTGCAATATCATGGTGTTTTTGTTACAATAACTCTATAGTATAATCAAGGTCTGGTATTGTGATGCCTCCTGCTTCACTTTTCTTGCTCAGGATTGCTTTGGTTTTTTGGGTTTCTTATATTTCCAGATGAATATTCATGACTGCTTTCTCTCTTTCTATAAATAATATCATTAGGATCTTAATAGGAATTTGCATTAAATTTGCCCAGCATTTTTGGTAATATGGCCATTTTAACAATATGAGGGACTGGGGATACAGCTCAGTTGGTAAAGTGCCTGCCTTGCAAGCACAGGGCCCTGGGTTCAATCCTCAGCACCAAAAAAACCCAAAAAAATATATGAATTCTGCCTATCCAATAACATGGGAGATCTTAGATGTAAATAAGAATAACAACACAATATGTCAAAATCTCTTGGACACTATGAAGGCAGTTTTAAGAGGAAAGCTCATTGCATTGAGCTCATTCATTAGAAGAATAGAAAATTGCCAAATAAATAACCTAAAATTATATCTCAAAACCTTAGAAAAAGAACAAACCAACACCAAAAGTGGTAGAAGACAGGAAATAATTAAAATCAGACCTGAAATCAATGAACTTGAAACAAAAGAAACAATTCCAAAAATCAACACAATTCAAAAAAATCTTCGAAAAAACAAATAAAATTATAAACCTTTAGCCATGCTAAAGAACAGAGAGAAAACTCAAATTACTAAAATTCATGATGAAAAAGGAAACACCACAATGGACACTACTGAACTACAGATAATAATCAGAAATTATTTTGAAAATCCATACTCTAATAAAATAGATAATCTTGAAGACATTGACAAATTTCTAGAGACATACCACCTACCCAAATTGGATCAGGAGTACACAGAAAATTTAAGCAGATCAATTTCAGCAATGAAATTGAAGACACTGTCAAAAGCATACCGACTAAGAAAAGGCCTAGGATCAGATCAGTTCTCAGCCAAGTTCTACCAGATTTTCAAAGAAGAATTAACACAAATACTCCTCAAATTATTCTATGAAATAGAAAAGGAGGGAACCCTTCCAAACTCACTCAATGAAGCTAGTATCACCCTTATACCAAAAGACACATCAAGGAAAGAAAACATCAGACCAATATCCGTGGTGATCATACATGCAAAAATTCTTGATAAAATCCTAGCAAACTGCATACAATGACACATTATAAAGATAGCGTACCATGGTCATGTGGAGTTCATTCCAGGGACGCAAGTGATTCAACATATAGAAACCAATAAATGTAATTCTTCACATCAGTAGACTTAAAGACAAAAATCATGATTATCTCAATAGATGCAGAATAAACATTTGACAAAATACAGCACCACTGTTTTTTTTTTCTAGTGTTCAAAACACTAGAAAAACTAGGGATAGTAGGAGCATATCTCAACAATGTAAAAGCTATATATGTTAAACCCAAGCCCAACATTATTCTAAATGGAGAAAAACTGAAAGCATTCCTTCTAAAAAATGGAACGAGACAGGGATGCCCTCTTTCACCACTTCTATTCAATGTTGTCCTGGAAACTCGAGCTAAGAGCAGACAAGATGAAAGAAATGAAAAGGATACTAATAGAAAAAGAACTCAAGCTATCACTATTGGCTAATGACGTGATTCTATATTAGAAGAACCAAAAAACTCCACCAGAAAACTTCTAGAATTCATAAATGAATTCAGCAAAGAAACAGAATATAAAATTAGCACCTGTTTTAGTCAGCTTTTTCACTGCTGTGACTAAAGGACTCCACCAGAACAACTGTAGAGGAGGAAAGTTTATTTGAGGTCTCACGGTTTCAGAGGTCTTAGTCCAGAGAAGGCTGGCTCCATTCCTCGGGGCTCCTGGTAAACTGAACATTATGGATGGAGAGTGTGGTGGAGGGAAACAGCTCACATCATGATCAGGAAGCAGAAGAGTCCAGATACAACATATATACCACAGAGCCACGCCCCATTCCCTCTTCCTCCAGTCACACCCTTCCACTTCAGTTACCAGTTAATCCCTATCACTCCCATTGGTTCATCCACATGCCTTTTCACTGGTCCTCCTTACCTCCTTTTTTATTTATTTGGTACCAGGGATTGAACCTAGGGGCACTTAACCACTAAACAGCATCCCCAGACCAGTTTTAGTTTATTTTGAGACAGAGTCTAGCTAAATTGCTTAGGACCCTAAATTGCTAAGGCTGGAGTTCAATTTGCAATCCTCCTTCCTCAGCCTCTGAAATGCTGCAATTACAGTTTCCAAATGGCATATAACCTACCATTGTATACTTAGAAGCAACACTTAACATGTTAAGTATCATGGTCTATTACAGTTTGTCTCTGGAATGTTCCCCAAAGGGGCATCCCTGTGTGGGAGATAGCAAAAAGAGGTGAGTCCTGGGAGGAAGTCTCATTGTCTTTGGGGAGTATGCCCTTGAAGGAAATAATGGTGTTCTGTTTCCTTCCTTTCTCTCTATTGCTTCCTGCTTATGGGGTGATTGATCTGCCTCTACTATCCATCCCCACCATGACATTATACCACAGACCCAGAACAACTGGGCCAACCAATGATGGACTGAAACCTCTAGAACTGTGAGCTGGAATAAAAATTCTCTGCTTATAAGTCAATTATTTCAAGAATTTTTTATAAATTGGCAAATACATGGCCCAAAGTATGATTGTATCCACTCAAAATGTGCAACCTTCATAATTACCCAATAATTATTTAGAGCAGTATTCCAAAATAGCCTGTCAGAATCCAAACTGGCCTATAAAGCCCAGAGTTCTAGTGGTAGGAACTGCAATACACAGACTCCTCTTTCCACTTGAAGCATTCATCTTGTCATTGTTCTCATCACTGGGCTCCTAAAAGTTTATACAACATGGAAATTCATTAATCTCTCACAGATATTGTTTTCTAGCCTTGAAATTTATACGTCTCACAAGATTATCTAGAACTTTACCATTTTTGACTTTTCAGGTCTAACATAATATCACCAAACATATTTCTTTCAGACATACAAATTTTGAGGCCCCTTCAGAATGTATTATACTAGAGGGTATTAATGTAAGTATAGACTTGAAGCAAGACCTTAAATTTGTAATGATTTCAATTCTGGGTGACTTTGCCTATGTCCTTGTGCATTTTGAAAGGAACAAATATACCGTATCTATAAGAACATATGATACACCAAAGCAGAGAACTTGTAGAAGTCAACTATCATCTACGTAATCCACTTGATCCAAGAAATGGAATGTGAAGTAAATGGGGATGTGACAGGGACAGTGAACACTTAATCATTATATTTTAAAAATAGCCTTGATATCTGCCTTTCTCCTCAGTATATGGCATTGCCTCTGATGTACAATGTTGGCCACTTTCATCAAGAAGACTTAGTTCACAATTCATGGAATTAATTATAGCTTTTTCAGGTGGTAAATATATCCATTCTGAATATATACTTGAAGACTTTTAATCCACTGTCCTAATGTGTTGTGACTACTAAGAGACAACTTTTGGAAATGCTTCAATTTACCACATGGCTTCTGTACACCTGTACACAAATGGCAGTCCATGTTTCCAGTGTTAACTCAGATACAATGTCTAATTTTTTTTTGTAAAATCAGTGTACTTCTCTCTCCCAAGTGTACAATTTCTCAAGTGAGTGACCAAACATAATTTCGGAGAAAGACTTGAAGGAATTACAACTGTGTTCACTTTCTGGATCATAGCATGATCCTTTAAGGGATATCAGACTTTTTAAAATAGTTTCTCTCTGACTCAAAAAGTGTTTCAGATATGGTAAACAGAGAGAGATTGTGATTTTCCATTGAAATAATTCAGTCTTTCATTCATCCACTTTTTAAAATGTCTAAAATGAAATTTTTAGTTATCAAATCATATTTACCCAAGGAACACCCTGATTAATTTGTCATAGTTCTCTGTGGGTAAGGTTGAGAAATTTCCATGTGATCCTGTAGTCTGTTAGCTAATTATGTCTATCCTGCATCTGGTTATTAAGTGCTATTACCCAGACTCCTTTTGCAGAATCTGTCTAGTCTATTGTTTCATAACAGCCTCACTTTACATCTCCCCCCTGACTTAGGCATAAGTGACTTGCTGAAACTTCAAATTAACCTTTTCTTTAGTTCAGCTAAGCCTATGATAAAGGTCTCTGGATGCCAAAAATAAAGTTCTCTTCTCTCCTAGAGACATTCTGAAATGCTCATCAGGCTCTGAGATTGTGAATGACTTTGTTTTTCCTCAGGACACCAATGGAATTTAGGGAAACTACAGATTCTAATATTTTAAGCTGTTTTTCCCCATATCTACCTATAGACAGAGATGTTACATAGGCCAAAGTATCACTTTCAACATCAGTTTTCTCCAATTACTATAGACAGGATCAGCCACTACAGCGTTACAGCATAAAATGGGTAATCTATACTCTATTTGCTATGAAATATATAGCTTCCATTTTAATCTGTTTAGAGATCATTCAAATCCAGAACCTCATCTTAAGAGTCTGCTACCTAGTGCTACTTGTGAAACTTATCATGTTAGTTTGGGTTCCCCAGAAACAAAAGGCAAAATAAGAATTTAAATGGAAATGCATAAGTAATGTTCTGGAAGGTAGGTGGAGTACTGTAAGTGTGGGGGAGTGAGACTTACTAAGCAAAACCCTAAGCAAAGGCAAAATATCAAGCAAAGTTCCACAGATGGTAAATTTGATTCAATTTTTCCTTGAAATTTTAGAGACAATCTAACTCCACATAAATTGTGCTATTCAGTAGCAATAAAGCCAGAGTATTTGTACCCAGGTATCTTTCATTGTTTAAGGTACACCAGTTGGGGGACATGGATTCTCTGCCATATAAGGTTCTGAGTACACACATAACAGCAAGGTCTGAGAAGCTAGGGAAGGACTTTGATAGAGATGCAGGATCTGGGTGTTAGCATTCAAAATATACCAGAGGTTCATGTGCATGACCATGGCTAAGCAATAAAAGTAATTCTGGATTGAGCATTGATATTGTCTGCAACCATGATATGCCAAATTCTTCAGACATTTCTGAATATTTTACAAGTGCTTATAGTTTCAATAGGCTGTAACAATGTTTTTTAATTGTTGTAACTTATCAGTGATTGTTTTTAGTGCTTTGAGACAAAAAAATTTTTACAAGATTAGTCAAGGGGACAGTTTATGTATCTACAACTACACGTAACTTGAAATAATCTTCTAGTATTTTCCACTTGCCTCTAATAATGTTTTTTTGGTGTCAATGTTACAACAATTATAGAATTAATTAACCATGATAAATAATTCAAGTTATGATTTTTCCCCAAAACTAATCTTGGTACTTAAAATGTTTCTTTTCCAGGAGTCTTACATTTATATCCATAATCAAAATAAAGTAATAATAATGCTTTAGATAGATTAAAACACAAGATGATTTATTTTATGACAAAGTATAATTATTGTAAATAAAGATAATTACAAAAGAAATTAGAGGGGCTGGAATTGTGGCTCAGTGATAGAGAGCTTGCCTGGTATGTGCAAGGCCCTGGGTTTGATACACAGCACCACATATAAATTAATAAAATAATAACAAAAGATCCATTGACAACTAAAAAAATGTTGAAGAAAAGGAATTAGAATTCTGTCTCTATGTTGATATTGAAGCATAGCAATACTACAAGAATAATAATGCCATTTTGGCATAATTCATTTCTGTGTGTGTGTGTGTGTGTGTGTGTGTGTGTGTGTGTTTGAGTTAGGGGATGGACCTACCCTTAATGTGAAGAAAGTGGAAAACATAAAACTCTTTTTCCTTCTTCCTCAAATTTGTTACTAAAAAGAAATTTTAAAGTAATTTGAAAATGTCAATTTTCAAGTGTGGATATATTGCTTAATATATTCTTTGCTAAGACAAGACAGACAAATAATGTGCTTTACTAGCAGCTCCTGGAGAAAAATCTATCACTTTTCAATGAAAATATCTACTGAAATTGAAAAGTAGGTAACTTTATCAGCAAATAAAATGCATGCTGTAAACATGAAAATGAAAAATAAGAATAAAAGGTATAAACAGAAGAAAACCAAAGACTGATGAAATTTTATTGACTTAGGTCTTAAATAGATAATTGTACTTGAAGAGGCAATTTACTATATAGTGACCCCATCCCCTGTGCTCTGTCAAATTTAATTCCCCTCACTCAAATGACATGACCTATTCCTAGGTTCTACTCACACAAGCAAAGTGAAATGGACGGTTGAGCACTTATGCAGTGACTTTAATCAATGTCGATAGGTTCTTTATAAATCCTCACCTTAAAAAGAAATGACTGGTTTTCATTAATAATCTGGATAATGGTCTCCATTCTTCTCCACGTTTTGACTCTTCAAATGTTTTCTCTGGTACTACTTTACTTACACGAATTCAATGTTCTATGAAACATTCTCCTGTCTATGAAAAACAATCATCCAATTTCATATATAACATTTCTTTTCAAAACCCAATTTCTTTGATTGCCTTTTTAACTTTTTCAGTCCTTCACATAACAGTAATACGCTACACTAAGAATCATACAATTTGAAATGTCTAGTTCACTTTTTTCCATCTCAGTATTTGTGTAGTGAGAGTTGTATTAATGTCCAGAAGCATAATTTCCAAACATCAGATGGCTAGCTGTGACTTCTTGGCAGACGTCTTTGTTTGCTGGCCTAGAAAACATCTCTCTGAGTTCATGTTTTAATATGGTTTCATAAATGTCTGCTAGCAATTCAGTATGACTTTGACGCATACTACACCAATAAATAATATCTTTAATAATGAACATTTGCTAGTAAAAAAGGGAAAAATCTAGGAATACCGATACAGCAACTAAAATTCCCAAATGCAATTTCAAAGATGAAAATATAGTATCATTATTGGATGTTTAAACGAAGGGTGAAGTTTTTCCCAATGAACATCATAGAGCTGTATTGACCTCTGATAGTATTATATAGATCACCAATCAGTTGAAGAATCAGTAGTGTCACGTAAATAACATTTTGCACATGCAGGATATAATCCTTAACCAGGACATCTAAGTAATTTGGTCAAAGAAAATGAAGGAGAAAGAATATGAAGAAATCTTGATAGAAAGTCACCTCAGTGGTAATTCACCCCATCTAGAGATAGTCAAGCCATTAATAGATGTCAAGCCAGGACCAGTGGCACATGCCTCTAATCCCAGCTGCTCGGGAGGCTGATGCAAGAGGATCGTGCATTCAAAGCCAGCCTTAGCAACTTAGCAAGACCTAAGCAACTCAGTGAGAACCTGTCTCTAACCACTGACTCAGTGGTTAAGTGCACCTGGGTTCAAACTCCCTACCAAAAAGAAAAAAGAAAAAAATAGAAATCAAACTAGTACTTTCCAGTATATTCAAAATCTGTGGTTCTATGACAAGTTGATTAGGAACTAACACATATATGGCATATTACAGAGCAAAAACATACTTGGAAAAGAGAAAATTTAATCACTTCTGTTGGGCAATATGGAGCCATGATAAGTACTATCATATATTTTGACCAAAAAAGGGAGAGATGTCCTCCATTACAAAACTGTATACTTAGAAACTGAAAAGTATCATAAAATTTAAAAGAATGATTAGGCAATAGTCTTACAGGAACTCCATTAATCACATATTCTGGTTTAACTTCAAAGGTTGTACTACGAGACAATAGGATTTTATGTCTTGTAAATGTTAGCCACATGTAAACAGTTTGTATGAGTGTCCTCCAAAATCCATATGTAAAGAGTTGGTCCCCAAAGTAATAGTATTGAGATGTGCTATGAACTTTCGATAGGTGATGCTTAGTATGAGGTCTTTAGGTCCCTGCATGCATGTCCTGAAAAGGGATTGTGGGACCAAACACCTCTCTCAGTCACTCTCTGCATCCTGGCTCATGATGGGTGCACTTGGTCTAACATGAGCTCCTACCACTACAACTGCACTTGAAAGAGACCCAAACTAACGGTGCTTCCTAATCTTGGACTTGAACCTTCACACTGTGTGGTAAATAAGCTGTTTCTCTTTCAAAGCTAATTTCCTCAGGTGAACCACTATTGCCATTGAAGACTAGAATATGCCCAAAATATTTTTTGACTTGATGTCATTGCTACATTGGAGAAAAAAATAGGAAGAAGGAAATTAGACAGAGGTTCATATAAATTAAAATGCAGGTTGCAAATCTGCCACAGGAGTGATCTCACGGTTCCAGTATACTCATTGTAAAAGTAGTTTATCTCTCCTTGTTATAATGAACAAACTTATATGTTTTCCATAGGTGGGATGTTTCCAATAGCAGCAAATCACATGAACTTCTTCACTTCAATTTGAAAATAGCAACAAATACAGCTAAAATTTTGGGGGTAATTTGCTACATTGTGAGAAGGTTAAAAAAAGCATAACTAAGGAGATATCAGGTTTTGTCCAAGTTTTCCCTGGCTCAAACCAGTCTATTATTTTGCCCTTTAAAAGTGAAATGTATACTCAATGTAAATTACAGTATGTATAATATAATTAAAATGGTTGTCTTTGCATCTGGGATGGTAGATTCTAGGATCAACAAGCAAGTGAAAGGGAAGATTGAGGTGAAGTAGGAAATGAAAACAAAAGCTACAACACGAGATCAGGAAGACAGACTGGATCTGATACTAATATCTCTCTATCTTCAAGTCTCCAATCTCAAGGATAAGGTGTGTTGAAGAAATTTGCACAGTTAATGACAGAGGTAAGCAGGCACCAAGTCCAGTAGTGACAAATCTAAAGGAGACTGGAGAGAAGTAGAGAAGCTGCAAACTCTGTTGGCAATCTTCAGCAACAATGTGAACTAGAAAATGAAAGAATATAGGTGTAAAGCAAGTTTACTATAATTTTCTTAATCATTTGAATATAAATTCATATGGATGTTGTTTACTTCTGCTTCCCAAATCTTACAAAAACATCCATTTGTGGGAACTACTCCAGTAAAGAAATTATGGCACATAATTCTAGCCTAGCCACACAAGACACGATGCATGAAAGAAACATGTTGGCATGAGTGGCCCAGTTTGGATTCAAGTGGGTTACCTGAGTTACACATTCATACCTACATGACCTGAATAGGAAACTCTTTCATTTAAAAATAATTAACTGTTAAGAATATCCCCACCTATATTATCATTAAAGAACACCTAGGAAACTTTCTTTTAGACTTCCACTTGTAGAATAGCAATGTGAGGAACCCTGAAGACATCTACTCTAGGAATAAAACAAAACTGATGGAAATTATGAAAACTCAGCCGTTTAAAATCTCAAGGATTTTCCTAAGTGTATGCAAGGCATAAAGAAACATTTATTCAAGAAAATTTACTAAATATCTGGATCTCTCTTGTCTTGGGAGAAAAGGTACTCTGTCCTCCCATCTGAGTAAGTGTGGCCAATAAAGAGGGCTCCGTTTCCCTCAGCTCCCAGTCAAGGGATGTGGTATTTCCCCAGGAGGGGAAACCACCAGCATTTCTCATTTCCCCAGATTCAAATTTCAGAGGGTAAATTCCCAGAAAGTACTGTTAAAAGAATGGAAGCTTCCTACTCCCACTCAACCTACACCATTAGAGCAGACTCTGGGCTCCAGGCAAGGCAGGCTGAGAACAGGATCCAACTTGCCTTTGAGGTCAGGTTTCATGCCAGGAGAGGCCAACTGATAAATCAGAGTTGTATCATCAGCTAACTCCCTGTTAATAAAACCAAATATGACTCCCAAGAAAAAGCCCTCCTGGGTCAGAAAACTAAACCTCAAAAACTGCTTCTGCAAAGGTCTTGGAATTTAGTTAGATGAGATGGTGAAGCAATCAATGACACAGAGAATCTTTGAGAGCAATATATCAACCATCTGTCAAATTGTGGAGATGAAAATCTGGGTGTGATACCAACAGAGGTAGATAGCTCAACAGATATATCAGGGAAGGAAGCCATCAACGAGTCCTGCTTAAAACCATTGGCATCCAAGAGTGACTGCCCTCTTGCCACATCTGTCTTCAGAGGAATGACATCTACTACTTAGCTCTGATAGGAAAATGGATTTTGTTAAGGAAGTCAAGACACTAAACAACAAGCAAGAAAACAAAACCATAGAAATTGCTTAATAAGGACCAGATGTCTGGTTGAAGAAATACTTCAAAGCACTGATTATTTATTTTTAATTTTATTTGTTATTTTTAGTTTCACATGACAGTAGAATGTATTTTGGCATATTATACATACATGGAGTATAACTTATTCAAGTTAGGATTCTATTCTTGTGGTTGTCCATGATGCAGAGCTACCCTGGTCATGTAGTCAAATACAAGGCTGTGGGAAGCCATCATTATCTAGCAGAATCAGACTAGGTTGAGCCTCATGACACAGAGGCCCTATGTGGCACTGTGGGAGTGGTTCTCCCATAGTTTCCCTGAGCAAATTGGCTACCATAACTCTACCCCACCCTGTTCATCACAGAAGAAGCCCCTCCCATCCTGGGCCTCTTTATCTGTGTGACTATAAATAAAAGAGAGTTGGGCTACTCCATGTTGTTAGAGGCTGGTATGGTCCCTCTCATTTAAAAAGAGTATTAGCTCTTGTGGGTTTATTGATTAGATAAGCTTATGGGTAATTGATTGATTTATAGCCAATATCATCCTCCAGCAGATAACCCTTTTCTTTTCCATGCAGGACATGGCAGAAATCCCCACACAAGGCTAGGAAGGTTATATCCAATTAATACTACTGGTCTTCCTATTCCCCCTGCACTTCCCTTTGATTACCTATCTCTAATCCAATGGATTTTTATTTTTTCCCTCCCCACCCTCCCTTGTTGTGGGTTAGCATCCACATATTAGCGAGAATCAGCCTTTAGTTTCTTGGGATTGACTTATTTCACTTAGCATGATATTCTCCAGTTCCATCCATTTACCTGCAAATGCCATAATTGCATTCTTCTCTAAAGCTGAGTAATATTCCATTGTGTATATATATCATATTTTCTTTATCCATTCATCTGTTGAAGGACACTTAGGTTGATTCCATAGCTTGGCTATTGTGAATTGAACTGGCTATACACATTAATGTGTCCGTGTCACTGTAATATGCTGATTTTAAGTCATTTGAGTATATATTGAGGAGTGGGATAATTGAATCAAATGGTGGTTCCATTGTAAGTTTTCTAAGGAATCTCTGGATTACTTCCCATAGTGGTTGCACAAATTTGCAGTCCCACCAGGAATGTATGAGAATTTCTTTCTACCCACATCCTTACCCAAATTTGTTACTTGTATTCTTGATAACTGCCTTTCTGACTGGAGTAAGATCAAATCTCACCATAGTTGTGATTTGCATTTCTTTAATTGCTAGAGAAGTTGAACATTTTTGCATATATTTTTTGACCATTCATATTTCTTCTTCTGTGAAGTACCTGTTTAGTTCTTTTGCCCATTTATTGATTGCATTATTTTTTTCTTTTTGGTGTTAAGATTTTTGAGTTCTTTGTATAACCTGGGGATTAATGCTCTATCTGAGGAGCTGGTGGTAAAGATTTTCCCCATTCTGTAGGCTCTCTGTTCATGTTCTTGATTACTTCCTTTACAAGTGAAGAAACTTTTTAGTTTGATGCCATCCCAATTATTGATTCTTGATTTAATTCCTGAACAAATCATTGACTATACATTCATCCAAAAGAAAGACTAATGGATAATTTCTCATCAAATGAAGGAAATCAATTATTCAAAAGAACAGAGTAAATTTTGGAGTTAAAAATTAAGGCAGAACTAATGATTCAGTACAGGAATTTGTCAGTTAATTTAAGACACAAATGTTTTATTAGTTCAAGTTCACACAATTTCGATGCATCTTTGGTATGTAAAAGTTTTGACTTAGTAAAAAAACTACATGATTTTTGTTGGCAGTATGAAGAATAACATAAGCACACTTCCTAAATTTATATAAGTATGTTGATTGAATTAACTGCATTATTGGTACTAGACATGTAATATAAAGAATGTAACTATATGTTTATCCAAATTAAATCAGTATTCTGACAAACTTTATTTCAGTTTATGTCAGGTAAATTGTCCTCTTGAACGTAAAAGTTATATAAAACAAGTTAGAAAATTAAAATTAATTTATATTTATATATACACACACAATTTTTAAATAAGGACATATTATAGCTTGTTCTGTTAAGTTAGTTAAACGAGTATTTGTTTAATATGTAGATAGCTTCTACATTAGGTCAAATACTGAAACATTCATTATTGAGCATAAACTTTTGTGTGTATGGGCATAGAAGTCATTTATACGTATGTTAGTGTCTGCTGATAAATGGGTTCATTTTTTCCTACATTGAACAGTAGTACTATGAAGAAGCATATTGCTATAAAAAGTTGTGATGTGTGTGTTCACAAGCTTTGCTAGTCTGTACATCTGTCAATCTATGATAGTTGAAATTATCTACATCCTAATTTTCTCTATGAAACTGAAGTGACTGTGGAGGAAGATCATAATCAATATCTGTGCATGAAAGTCTACTAGGTTCAACAGTGGCAGAGAACAACTTTCTTATGTAAGGTGTGCAGGATGCATATGTTTTTAAAGAAAAATGAAGTCATTTTATAATTTTTTTTAAAAGTGATCATTTCAGATAAGAATATGGAATGTAAAGAACAAAAACTAAAAAGATTGAGGAAGTTGTGGGATGTTCATGGAAAGGACATTTTATTTGTCATGGTCAAAACTAATGAAAATTAATGTATATACATATGTTTAAAGAATTTTAGTTAAAAATTGTGATGTCAGAAACAAAAATTTGTTTTCTATTAAAAAGTTGTTTTTCTTAGATTGCGGTCTGCTTTGAATAGGATATTGTAAAAGGATTTTCTTTACCTCTGAGCAATAATCCCAGGAGGTAAAGATTTGGTCTCTTATTTGAATAATTTCCTGTGGTTCATATTGACATTTTTCAGTCATTATTTAGAACCAAGTATTCTCACTTTTAAAAGAGCTAAGTTTTTCTGAGATCATGTTACCTCCCATGTTTATTTTAAGTCTTTTATTGGCACTTGTTTAATTAGGTGGCCAAGTATTGTTCCTTACTAACCCATGATTCTACTTCATCAATTGTTGAAACCTCCTGACCACTTTTGATATTTTGCCTTCCCCAAATCAAATCCTAAATGATATCTTTTGCACTTGAAGCTATCTTTGAGATTTCCCAGGAGTTCCTAGAGATAGCAAAAAAGATTTGTTCTTTTCCCTAGAAAAAGAGAAATGCTATAAATAATTAAGTTATAAGATATGAGTTTCAGGCAAAGTGTCAAATCGGAAGCGTTTAACCTTTCCTGGCTGAAATTTATATGGTTAAATTTCTGTTAACATAAATATTGCAGAAATCATATAAAAAGAGTCTAGAGATTTGTCATGGAGCTTACTGTCCATGATGTTCATCAGAGTCCTGGTGCTACTTTGCCTAATAGTTAGACAACAGTAGTATGGTGTTATCATTCTTTCAAAAGTCACATTTTTGGTTGCTTTTAAAATATTAATATAGTCACAGTTTTACTTCAGGGGTTTTCAACTGGGAATGGTGATCAGTTCCCTATGGTATTTCTATAATATACAGATATTTAGGACCTCATGAATTCATGATGAATCATCTTACAATTTTTCAACTTTCAAAAATATAAAATATTTTTATATTTTTCCATGTATATTACTCATGCTTTAATGTTGTTGTAGTCAGCTATTTTCCTGCTATTTTCATGCTTTAATGTTGTTGTAGTCAGCTATTTTCCTGCTGTTCCCAAAAGACCTGATATGAACAATTAGAGGAGAAAAAGTTTCTTTGGGGACTCACATATTTAGAGTTCTTAGTCCATTGTTCTGGGCCTAAGGTGTGGCAGAACATCATGACAGAAGAGTGTGATAGAGGAAAGCAGCTCAGGACTTGGCTGACCAAGCAGCTCACCACTTACAAAATATAAACCCCAAAGGCATGCCCCCAGTGACTCATGTCCTCCAGCCACACCTTAGAGTTAATCCTTATCAGTGGATTAGCACACTGATTCGGCCAAGATTCTCATAATTCAATCATTTCACCTCTAAACTTGCATTTTCACACACCTGAGTTTTGGGGGACATCTCGTATCTAAGCCATAAAAGTGTTCTTTAAACATTGAATTTTGATCTTTTGCTGGACTAGCAATTTGTGGTACCATACTCTCCATGATGCTGAGCACCCACAGTGAACTGCAACTCCCTGGCAGCTGTGGGATCACAAAGCTAAAGCACTGATCCAGTACACTACATTGCTAGCACTTTTGGGATATCATGTTTAGTGATTTTGCATCCCATGATATCTGCAGAATACCAATCTGTATGTGCAAATGAGATGTGCAACACTTTGTTAAAAGAAAAAAATTGTATTAGATGCTTTTGTTCAACTGTAGGCTAATGTAATTGTTCTGAGCACATTTAAGGTAGGCAATGTTAAGCTACAATGCTTTGTAGTTTGCATGCATTAAATACATTTTTATGCATAATATTTTCAATTTACAATGGGTCCATTGGCAGTAATCCAACGAATCAAAAAGCATATGTATATGTTCAGTTTATTCATGGTGTTTATATCTCTGGATTATATAAATATGAATATTTTTCTTCATAAATACTATAGTCACTCATTTTTATAAATAAGATATATTATTGACTCTTCTTTAAAAACAAGAATATTTATTATATTTATAGATATCTTGTCTAAAACTTTTTTGGTTGACTTTAATTTGTTTTGTGTGTCACAGAAACATTTTCATATCAGTTACATTAGTCCCACAATAAACTCTCATCAGATCTTTCACTTTTCATATTTCACATTAACACTTCTTTTAAGTCTTTTATCATCTACAGATAATTGTTTCTCTTACGAACAATTTGATACTTTCCCAAATGCACTTGAAAATCAGCTTGAGCACAGTGCTTGGCTTTAACAAAAAGTAAATATCTCAGAAGGTTTTAGAAAACCACTAAGTCAGTCAGGTACTTTTAAAAGTAGACTTCTGACCGCATATCAGAAATAACTTCAAGACTACAATAATAGAATAAGTCAGAATTTACAGAAATCTAGTGGAAAAGTAGATGTGCTCATGACTCTTCCAAACCAAGATTAAGTTGAAAAAGAATTAAAAATATATAGAACTGCATGAAATTTATGAGGGATAATTATGGGTTTTGCTTGTGATATTACTGATGCTTTAACATATATTCTAGATATATGGAAACTATTTTTTTCTTAAGCAATTTATATCTCCTAATAGTTTAGTAGATTATGAATTTATAAACAAAAATAAAACATATAACTTTTTGGGGGGTCCATCAGTCTCTGGAGTTCAGAATTTCTTATTGACTTTCTTACTTTCAAAGCAATGTAGCAATCTGTGTAAGTTCAATAAGTGTCTGTCTAACATGTCAACATGATTTAATTGGAAATATTGGTTAGATGAAATTTCAGTTTTTCCTTTGTTTCAATATTATGCACAACCTTCCAAATCCTTTTTAGTCCCTATTTAGTCATGGAATGTAAAACCCCAATGACCGAATCCTTCTTGGAGCTGTGGTTTGACTTCCAGCTGGGTTCTTAACTCTGGATCAGAGGAAGTGCTGTTAGAAAAGCCTAACAAATTTTTATATTCTTTGAGGAATTCACTATTGCACCAGACCAACAGTGGGCTAATTTCTCCCTGAACCAGTTGATGTCCGAGTCATAAAGCAAGTACAGCAAAATGCTCAAGTTGTGCACGATTTAAAACAAATGATAATAAAAACTGTGCACAACATTATTGATAATGTTAGTACCTAATTTTCAAAAAAACTCAATAAGCTTTGCTGCACAACAAAATGACTTTCACTCACTAACTTCTGGGACTCTAACTTTTAGACTGGATAGTTTCAGAATTCAACTTCTGGCTCTTTATTTTAACATAATTTTACATTAATATGTGTCTATCTTATTTCAGACATTCCTTTTTAAAGCATATTATCTTCAGGGATCTCCATCAACTAATGTTTACCACCATGCCTAAACAGGCTTCGACTGATTTTACAAGGATGATACCAGTATGAGCCCCCTCTAGAGTCTCTTAGACCCAGATTCACCCTACTCTGGTGATTTATGACTGCTTCTGGGCTTTTCAGTAATGAATGATGTTCAGCTATGAAGAAGAAAAGGGAATGATAATTTTTGAACTTTCAGATGGTGTAACAAAATTGATGGCATGCAATTAAAGCAGTAATTCTAGAAAGTTTGCAACTGCAAAAGCCTGTATCAAAAAAGAAACAAAAACTCAACAATGTAATTTTTATTTAACACATTGGAACATTAGAACAAAATGAAACCAAAACAAACTGAAACCAAAGTTGAAGAAAAGCAATGAATGGTAACGATGGTAATGATGCTCAGGATGGTAATGATGCCGCACATAACCTGAGCCATGTAGTTCTGGAATACAGTGATGGGAAAAATAAAAACAAAAACAAGAACAAAAAAAAAGAAACAGACAAAACCAAACTACCTCATCCTGTTTGGTTCTGAGAGGTGACTTACAGAAAGAACCCATCTGCCTATATGATTTAGATAAGACTTTCTGTTCACTCCTTCTTGTGACTCCAGTAAGACTCATGGGTGACTCCCTTGCTTGTTTGTGACATGGCCATACACAGACACTTCCCTTACATGAACCTGCTGACAAGGCCAGACACAGAGCCACCAACTGCCAGTTTGTTGCCTCATGGATGATTAGCTGAACTCTGTCTCTGCGAAACCAGCTGGATACTGAGATAAACATTTCCTATTCAGATCATTGACAAAGACTTGCAGAGCTCATAATAATATCAAATGTGAATTCTTCTATAATGCCTTCTTTATGTCTCCCTATTAATGTATATAGTGTAAATATCTCATAAAGACACTCTGTATTTGGATCTGGTGTGCTTACCCTGTAGCATTAACATGAAAAGAATCTATTTCCTTTGGCAGCAAAACTTAATGAAATATTAAACATCACCAAATTGTAATTTGGTTCTTTGAAAAAATTAGCCAAATTGATAAACTTTAGCTAGATTAACCAAGGGAATATCCAAATGATTAAAATCAGGAATAAAGAAAGGATAATTTGCTAGCAAGTTAATGGAAATAAAGCATTGAGTTTGGTACAGGTATATTTTAGTAATGACCAAGCCAGCACAATTAGTATATCCATCACCTCAACCATTTATCATTTCTTTGGGTGAAGCTTTTAAAATTCTCCCTCCTAGTTATTTTGAAATATACAATACAATTTTTTTAAACAATGTTCACCCTAATGTACAATAGAACACCAGAATAGAAACTTTAAGAATATATAAAAGGTTTAAGTGAATACTATGAGCATCTGTACACAAAAATAGATAATGCAATTGACAAATTCCTAAAAGAATAAAAAGCATAGGAATTGAAAGGAGAAATAGACAACCTGAATAGACAAATAACATATAAAAAATTGAAATTGCAATTAATAAAATACCCGCAAAGAAAGCAAGTCTCAGATTGATTTACTGGTAAATTTTGAACTTACTTAAAGAGGAATGAATAGCAGTTTTTCACAGGCTCATCCAAAAAAATTGAGTAAGAAACATTACTTCCCTCATTACATAATTACAATAAGGACAGCATATACATTATATTCCAACATGCAGTTTTAGTCAGCCTTTTCATCACTGTGACCCCAAGTCAATATGAACTATGTGGAGACAGAAGCATTTACTTTGGCTCATGGGTTCAGAGGTCTCAGTCCATAGACAGCTGGCTTCATAGTTCTGGGCCCAAAGTGCTACCATCATGGTAGAAGTGAATGGCAGAGGAAAACAGCTCAGGACAATAAGCCACAGATAGAGAGGGGTGGGGGAGGAGACACTGATTATGTGTTCTACTTCATAGGGAAAAAATATATATCCCAACAGCACACCCCTAGTAATCTACCTCCTCTAGCCCCACACGTCTTGCCTACAGTTACCACCAGTACTTAAATCATGGATTAGGTCTCAACTCTTGTAATCTTAATTATTTCACCTCTGAACATTTTTGCATTGTCTCATACATAAGTTTTTGGGAGACACCCCTTATCCAAACCACAACATAGACAATATCTTAATTATGGTGGTTTGATTTCATTTTTTCAACTTCATATTGCTATCAAAGTAACAGTCATTTAATGGAAATTATACTTCAGGTTTTTAATTTTGCTCTTTTCCTGATTTCTATGACATGTGATAGTCTCTTACTGGGCAATGGTAGACACAGCACCCTGTGACCACTGGGGTAAAAACCTGTACCTATACTGTTCTGCTAAGCTAGAAAGTTCAGTATGTTAGGTGCACTAACTGCATTTTCAATTTAAAAGTTTCAATTTATGCTGGGTTTCATGGGACATAACTATAGCATATATTGATGAACATTTATAATACCAAACAAGACAATCACATCACATAAAAACAAATAGGGATCAATATTTCTAATAAATGAAACGTGCTAAAAATAATAGTGCACTAAATCCTGTGACTTACAAAAAGGATTATATACAATGACCAAATATGATTTATCCCAAAATGCAAGATGGGTTTAACATCTTATAAGCAGCTGTAACAGCACACAAAAAAAGAAATAAATACGTAATGATCATCCCTTAATGATAAGGAAGAAAAAAAACGTGCAGAAAGTCAGGAATAAAATGGAAGTTACTCAACATGATAAAAAGTACCTGCAAAAAATGCACAGCTAACACCAAACTCAATTATGGAGGACTGAATGTATTCCTCTTCAGATGTGGGAAAATAAAAGAATGAATGCATGTGCCACTTATCATTAAAATTTTCCTGGAAGTTCTATCAAAGGAAATGTAAAAACAGAATGTAAGTCATCCAGATTGCAAAGAATGAAGTAAGACTATCTTCTATTCCACATAGCATGATCGTCTATACAGAAAATTCTAAAGAATCCACTGACCAAAAGATCAGAAAGGTTGCAGAATAAAACATCAGTATAAGAAGTCAAATGTATTTCTTTGTGTCTGCAATGAATTATCCAAAATAAAATTAGGAAAACAATTCCATTTTAAATATCACTAAAATGAATAAAACATTTAGGGATATATTTGTCCAAAGAGGCATAAAATTCATATGCTATAAACTATAAAACATTATTGAAAAAAATTAAAGAAGGCTAGAAAATGGAAAAATATCATAAATTTTTTAAAATGTCATTATTACTCTGCAAAAGCAATGGAAACTTCAACACAATTCAAGTTGGCTCCTTTACGGAAGCTGACAAGCTGATTCTAAAATTTCTAAGTAAAACCAAGGCAGTTTGAAGACTCAAAATGATTTTGAAAGAGCTAAACAAATTTTGAGGACTTACAGCATCTGATTTTAAAACGTACTACAAATCTATCATAATGAAAACATGAAAGTATTGGCAAAATGACACACCTTTAAAGCAATGAAACAGAATTTAATTCAGGAAAAAAATCTTCACATTTGTGTTCAATTGTTTTCCAATAATGTACCCAATCAATTCGATAGAGAAAGAATTGACCATTCCAAAGATGATGCTGGGGCTGGGGCTGTGGTTCAGTGGTAGAGCGCTTGCCTAGCACACATGAGGCACTAGGTTCAATCCCCAGCACCACATAAAAAAATAAACAAATAAAATAAAGATATCATGTCCACCTACAACTAAAAAAATTTTTTTTTTAAAAAATGGTGCTGGACAACTAGATATCATATACAAAAGAACTGACTTAGAATCACATCTCACATGACATACAAAATTAATTTTAAGATACACAATAGGTACAATTTAAAAACTTCTAAAATGAGTCAGGCATAAATCCAAATATCCATCTAAAAAGAAAAAATAAAAAGGGCTGGGGATATGTTTTACTTGTTAAGCACCCCTGGGTTCAATCCCTGGTTAAAAAAAGAAGATATAACCACAAAAATACAAACAACAAAGAAAAATATAAATAACTAGAACTTCACCAAAATTAAAATGTTTGTGCTAAAAACCATATCATTAGTTGAATTTGTATTTTCATCTAAAATACAAAAGAATCTGTGCAACTAATAGTAAAAGATAAATAGCCCAGTTAAAAAAAATCAGCCAAAGATTTGAATAAACCCTTCTTTAAAACAAATACACGAGTGAATACAGGCACATGAAAAGATAATTTATTTATTTACCATAAGACTTAGAAGAATTAATATTCACAGGACTAAGAGCAAATGCTAGTTTGTTTTATTAAGAAACCAGCAAAAACAAGGAGCAGAGTGTGCACCCCGTGTTACAAAACATTACATTAATTTTAAATCCTCAAATTTATGATGACATTATTTTAAGAGGAAATAGAATGTTTTAGTAAATTTTATAAATTGGTTAATTAGAATTTGATTAAGGTGATTTTTATTAGCATGTAGCACATTCTTCAAGTTCAATTCATTGGAAACATATCTCACATGTATATAATTGGGAAAAGGATTAATTGGATAGAAGACTCGATTGAAAACCCCTGTAGACTTAAAAATGATATTAATTATCATTGGAAATAAGCCCAGCAGTTGTCTCAACTACACTGTGAAAACCGAGGTTAGATTGTTTCAGTTAATTTCATCATTTTGATATTCCATAAGCCACAACTAAACTCATATCTTGCTAAATTTTGAAAACCAAAAGTGGAATGTCATTATTTGTATCCTGGAACACTAAGTAGATACAAAACAACCTATTTTTACTGGTGTTCAAGTGTTACTAGCTGCACTGATTTCTGAGTGCTACCTGGACATATTAAGTTGCCACACCAGAAAGTCTTTTCTCATGGTAGGGAGGAATAGCTATTCGTGCTATTTGGCTTAGTTATGGAGAATTGTGATTAATCTTTTAGATTCAGACTAATGCAGATAAAATAAGTCAATGTCTTGGAAGAAATCATCCTACTCAGAGTGATATCCAAAATTATAAAGACAAGGCATATTTGTAAAATTCTCTATAGAATTCAGAACAATTCCTGTTGAGCTACTCACAACATGATATTCACTAAATAATTAAATTAATCTTATTATCAATAATATCAATGTGTATTGATCACTAACAATCATGTAAAATCTGTGAATTTATAGGGTATATTTTTGTCACTTGGCCGATTAATATTTTAAACTAAAACAGGGAGCCACTTAGGAACATGGAAACTATGCATTCGTCTTATTGGTACTGATACAATTAAAGGGGCCTATCTTTTTAGAAATCTGTGAAATTGGAGGCATTCTTAAAAAAAGATCCCCATTTTTAGACTCATTAATTTATTGTTATGGTCATAATTAAAATTCATTCATAAAGCAATGTCCAATTATGTTTTAATTTAATTTTATTTTATATCGGGTGCAGTGTGATTTCCAGTAAAGGGCATGTACATTTCCCAATTGTTCAAAATACAGTTTAAATGAACACTTTGTAAACCCTGCAAATTCCATCACCAGTTCCCCACTTTTGAAGTGATGTCCATTGTGAGTTACAGATTCCATATGAAATTACTGGAGTCCCTTTATTCTGCTAAAACTTAAAAACACTTTAAAACAGCATCCCTAAGGAAAATAGGCAGATGTTCACCAGGAAGACATGTTGCCATAGCTGTGTGTACTACGGCTCCTCTTCAATTTATTATTGACCATGAAATGTGCAATAAAGTTCAAGAGAATGCCAGCAAAACTCTCTTTGCTGATGTAATACATTTCTTGACACTCAGCATGCCCTGAACTAGAAAAGCCATTTTCATATTTTCCACTTAACTGGGAATCTCAAAAGGAGTTGATTTCAGCCAGCAAGTGAATCAAAACACCCTGAATTGTATTACATTAGAAATAAGTCAAATCTCCAGAATCACGATAGATTCTAGTGTAGGGACACTGACCAATGAAGCCATCATCAAATATAAAATATTGTATTCACCATCATTGCAATATAATTTTTTTAAAAAAATTTTCATTCATGTATATAGGGTAATAATGTCTGTTCTTCCCATTCCCACCCACCCCATCCCTCTCCTCACTCCCCTCTGTACAATCTAAAATTTCTTCATTCTTCCCTACCTGCCCCCCACTATGGATCAGCATCCACTTATCAGAGAAAATATTCCATATTTGTTTTCTGGGATTGGCTTATTGCACTTAATATGATAGTCTCCAGTTCCATCCATTTACCTGAAAATGCCATACTTTCATTCTTTAAGGCTAAGTGATATTCTATTGTGTATATGTACCACATTTTCTTTATCCATTCATCTGTTGGTTCCATAGTTTTGTTATCCTGAATTGAGCTGCTGTAAACATTGATGTGGCTGCATCACTGTAGTATGCTGATTTTAAGTCCTTTGGGTATAAACTGAGGAGTGGGATAACTGGGTCAAAAGGTGGTTCCTTTCCAAGTTTTCTAAGGAATCTCTATACTGCTTTCCAAAGCATTTGTACCAATCTGCAGTCCATCAACAATGTATGAGTGTACATTTTTCCCCAAAACCTCGCCAACACTTATTATTGTTTGTATTTTTGATAGTTGCCATTCTGACTGGAGTGATATGAAATCTTAGAGCAGTTTTGATTTGCACTTCTCTAATTGCAAGAGACGATGAACATTTTTCACGTTTATTGATTATTGTATTTCTAATTCTGTGAAGTATCTGTTCAATTCCTTAGGCACAATGTAATCTTGACTGAACCTGAAAGCAGAAGGCAATATGTACCAAAGATTTAAGTCATACAGAACTGTGCTTCTTTAGTAATATGCTTCTTCATATGATGCAGAACCATGTGTGACCAAGATATATTTTGTTTGTTTTTGTTTTTATTGGAGATTCAACCCAGGGTACTCTACTATTGACATATATAATCAGCACTGTTTTGAGGGACAAGTTCCTTCTAGGCTGAGCGGGCCAGCCCCCAAATTGTGACCTTCCTATCTCAAGTTCCTGTGCTTCTGGGATTACAGTCACTATGCCTGCCCATTTGTGAACAAGGTATCCTAATGACACATAAAGAACTCAAATTCAGAAATATTTTTGAACTGATCTGTGGGGACAAGATGAAAAATGTAGATATTGCAACTGACACCATGGAAAACAAAGAATCATGAGGAACTATTATGACTAATTTACACCAACAAATTGGACAATCAAGAAAAAATGGATAATCCTGAACAAAAGAATCTATCAACATTGAATAATGAAGAAATAGAAACACTTAGCAGACCAATTATGAATGACAAGATTGAATCAATTCCATCAAAGAAGAGCCCAGGACCAGATGGCTTCTCTGATAAATTCTATTAAAGATGTAAAGAATAAAAATATCAATTTTTCTCAAACCATTAAAAAAAGTGAAATAGAGGGAATTATTCCAATCTTATTCAAAGAGACAAGCACTATCCTGATATGAAACTTTGATAAGGGTACAATAGGAGCAGAAAACTACAGGCCAATATCCCTGATGAATATAGACATGAAATCCTTAACAAAATACTAACAAAGGAAATTCAACAGCACATTAAGGGATCATTCACTATGATTAAGTTGGATTCTTCCCGGAGATGAAAGCATACTTCATCATACACAAATTAATAAATGTGGTATACCACATTATAAGAATCAATCACAAAATCCATATATCAATTTCAATAGATGATATAAAGTATTTTATAAAATCCACATCCCTTCATGATGAAACTCTAAACAAATTAAGTGCAGTAGGAATTTTCCTAAACAAAATAAAGGCAATATTTAATGAACCACAGCTAATAATCATACTGATGAGGGAAAAATTGTGAGATTTCCTCTTAAGTTTTGGAATGAGACGAGGATGCCCACTTTCACCATTTTTATTCAGCATAGTACTGGAAGTTTTAGCCAGAGGAGTTAGGCAAACAAAAAAAATTAAGGGCATCCAAATTGGAAAGATAGAAGTCAAATTGCCCATCTTTGTAGACGACATTATCTTGTGCATTGGAAACCCTAAAAAGTTCCCCCCCAAAACAAAACGAAACAAAAAATCTGCTGGAACTCATAAATAAATTCAGTTAAGTTTGGTGTTATAACATCAACATGCAAAAGTCAGTAGCATTGGGCTGGGGTTGTGGTTCAGTGGTAGAACACTTGCCTGGCATGTGTGAGGCCCTAAGTTCGATCCTCAGCACCACATAAAAATAAACAAACAAAATACAGGTATTGTATCCATCTACAACTTAAAATTTTTTTTAAAAAAGCAAAGGTTAGTAGCACTTCTATATGCTGATAATGATATATGAAAAATAGAAATGAAGAAACCATTAAATTTATAGCACCTACAAAAAAATACCTAAGAAAAAAATGTAGCCAATGGGGTGAAAATTTTCTACAATGAAAACTACAAAACATTGATGAAAATTAATAAAAAGATATCCATGTTCATGGATTAGAAGAATTAATATTATTGAGATATCTATACTATGGAAAGGGATGTTCAGGTTTAATTGAATTCTCTGCAAAATACCAAGGTCATTCTACACAGAATTAGGAAAAAAAAAACCTGAAAATTCATGTAGAACCCCAAAAGATACAAATATCCAAACTGATGTTGAGCAAAGAGCAAAGAGGAGGCATGATACTGGCAGAACTAAAATATAAAACAAAGCTATGGTAATCAAAACAGAATGATATTGGTACAAAAGCAGGCACACAGATCCTTGGAACAGAATAGAGATCCCAGATATAAGTCCACACACACATTGACAGCCAACTAATATTTTATGAAGAAGCCAATAAAGCACAATGGGGAAAGATAATCTCTTCAACGAATGTTGCTGGGAAAACAGGATATCCAAATTCCAACAAAAGAAACTAGACTCCAACATCTCATCAGTTAAAAATTTCAACTGAAAATGGATTGAAGACTTCTGTAAAACTTCAATTATGAACATATGGAGGAAGAACTTCAGGACATGGATTTGAAGTTTTCTCATATGACTCCAGATGCAAACAAAATCAAAGATAGATAATTGAAATTAGATTGAACTCTAAATTTTCTGCACAATAAAGAGCACCACCAAAAGAGAAGAGCAAACAACAGCGTATAATATGGGAGAACTCATTTTCAAACTATTCATTTGATGAGGATTTAATATCAAGAATTTGTAAGGAATTCAAACAACTCAATAGCAAAACAGCATGCAACAATGATAAAAGCAGTCAAATTAAGAATACATATAATAAACCTTTGAATAGACATTTCTCAAAAGAAATCATGCAATTGGCCTCTGATTTATGAAAGGTGATAAACATTATAAATAATTAAGGAAATGTAAATAAACCCCAATAAGGTATTATTTCATCCCAGTTAGAACAGTGATTACCAAAATGACAAGAAATAAATGTTGGCAAGAACTTAGAGAAAAAAGAACACATATATGCTGTTGGTAAGAATGTAAATTAGTGTAGCATTTATTAAAAAATGGTATGAAGGTTTCTTGAAAAACTAAATGTAGAATGACCGTATGACTCAGTAATTCCACTACTGAGTACAAATCCAAAGGAAATGAAATCGACATGCCAAAAAGCCATTTTTTTCACTATTTATTTTTTATTAATAAAATAGGAACTTAGATTCAAGACAACTGCTTTGTTCTTATATTTTATCTGACCACATACTGGAGTGGCAATAGTTGATAAAAGGACTTGGGTGAGAACAGTCAATATATCACTTCCAACATAAACACAGATTAGAATGTCTAAAGTTCAGTAAATGAAAATTTAAATGGAGCAAAGTAAATATTAGAAATCATAGGAGTCTCTCCATCAAACAAGTGAGGCCTCCTTTGATAGTCCTCACGTGCGTGACATAGCCACTTGCAATCACAAGAAAATTCATTAAGCTCAATCATGATGTGCAACCCCTAAAGGAAAAAACTGAGGAAATTCATGGGTAATTTTCCCAACTTCATTATAAAGTCCAAGATCAAAACAATCGTTATCTTGTTTAAACTGGACATAAGATGCATACATGATGGTTGCTTTTGCCCTTACTCTGCCAACTACTTCTACAATTCCAGAAATTTCTTCAAGTGGCTCCATCAACACAATGGTTCGTTCCATTTTTTCTTCTCCATCTGAAAGGATAAACATATTTCCAGTGTGATGAATCTTTTCCAGCCTTCCCGTGAAGCAGCAGGTAGGTTGACAAACTGAGCCAGCATGTTGGCGTTGATGGGGGGCCTTGGGAGATTCCATCAAGTCAACTATGATTAAACTTGTGGCCAGTGGGAAATGGGAAATAAACTCAGGGACACTCAACCATGAGCCACATCCCCAGCCCTATTTTGTGTTTTGTTTAGAGACAGGGTCTCACTGAGTTGCTTAGTACCTCCCTTTTGCTGAGGCAGGCTTTGAACTCATGATCCTCCTGCCTCAGTCTCCCAGGCCACTGGGATTACAGGTGTGCGTCACTGTGCTCAGCTCCAAGTAGATATTTTTAATCCCAAGTTTGTGGCAACACTATTGAAATGGAACCAACATAAATGTCTATCAATGGACAAATGGATAAAGGAAATATGATACATATGCAATATGGAATGCTATTACAGCCACAAGTAAGAGTGGGATTCTATCATGTATGATAACATGAATGAACCTGGAGGATATACATTAAGTGAAATAAATCAGGCACAAAAAGACAAAACCTGTATGATTTCATTTACAAATTAAATCAAAAACTGTTACTCTCATAGATGTTGAGAGTAGAATAATCATTTCCAGATCCTGAAGAGTCAGAGAGTTTGATGAATTGGTACAGAGATACTGTTACATTAGAGGAATAAATTTTGGTGTTATATGCATGGAAAGGTAAATAAAATTAATGATAATTCATTATATGTCCTAATTTATTTAGGAAAAAAGGTTTTGAATATATTCACCATAAAGAAGTGACAAATCTTTAAGGTAATGTATATACTATTTACCCTCAATTTATCACTACAAAATATATACATAAATCAAAACATCACCTTGTAACTCATTAGTACATACACATATCATGTATCAATCAAACATTTTAAACAAAATTAAATATAAAGTGGGTCTTTCGTAGGCAGCACATGGTTAGATCACTTATCTGTTCAACAATTTTGAGTGGTTTTTACTTTTTTTCATTTTTTATTTATTCTATTCAGATATACATAACAGTAGAATGTATTTTGACATATTATTATATACATGGAGTACAACTTCCCATTCTTGTGGTTGTACATGATATGGAGTTACATCAGTCCTGTATTCATATAACCATCTGGGAAAGGAATAATCAGTTCATTCTACTGTCTTTCCTATTCCCATCCCCATTCTTTCCCTTCATTTCTCTTTGTCTAATCCAGTGAAATCCTGTTCTTCCCTCCCCAATTTGAGTGGTGTTAATGGAATATTATATAGCCCTAGAAAGAAGTAAATTCTGTAATCTCCAGTGAAATGGATAGAACAGGTGAACATAATGCTAAAAGATATGTCAGTCACAGGAAAACACTGCTTTTTGAATAGAGAAATTAATCCATTTATATTTAAAATAATTATTTATAGGTATTTAATATTGTCATATTGTCATTGTTAGTTGATTTTTGTGGAAGTATGCTTTGATTCCTATCTCTTTATCTTTTATTTATATGCTATAGATCTTTTGTTATTAATAAGAGTCTTATATAAAAACTTACAGTGATGAGTCTATTTTAACTTGATAAAAGCTCTACACTTTTGCTTTTCTACACAACTACATTATATATTGTATATTCATTATAAAATTATTGTAGCAATACTTATGTTAAATTTTTGACTTTGAACTTTTTTACTAGGTTTAAAAGTGATTTTGCACATCTGTCAAAATATTCTGAGTATTCTGAGTTAGACTTCATTCTTCTACTTAGCAATGGTTTTATAACTTTATGTTTTCTCAGGTTGCATTCCACTTCTTTTCAGCCTTAATCCCCGTTAGCATTTTCTCAAGACATATTTAGTGATGGATTCCCTCAGGTTTTGTCATGGAAAATCTCTAACTTTCTTTATTACTAAAGGATAGCATGATCAGTTGTACTGTATTTGGCTGACAGGTTTCTTTTTTTTTATTTTTCTTTCAGCACTTGGACCGTATCATCCCGGTCTTACTGACATACAAAACATTCTACAGAGAAATCCCCTGATAATCTGATGAGAATCCCCTTCCATGTGATGAGTCACTTTTTTCTTGCTGTTTTCTCAAAATTCTGTTCTTATATTTGACCTCTGATAAATTGACTGCATTTTATAACAGCGATGAATTATGTACAAACTATTTAGTTATTTAGAACTCATGAATCTCAGTGTTCATATCCCTCTCTAGATTTGAGAAGCCTCTCGCCATCATTATTTTTAATGACCTTGCTGCCAATTTATCTTTCTTTTCTCCCTTGAGACTCCCATAAAGCATCCATTGATTCCTTTCATGGTGTCCCATACCACCAGCAGGCTTCCTTAATTTTCATTTCTTGGTTTTTATTATTTCCCTTGTGAATGAACAATTTCAAATGATGTGTCTTCAAGTTAAATTATTCTTCTGTTTGATCAAGTGTATTGTTGAGGTTCTTCTTTGGATTTGTCAGTTCAGGCTTTGTCTTCTTTAGCTCTAGTACTTCCATTGGGATCTTTCTTTTGGTATGCATCTCTCTATTGGAGTTCTCATTTGTTCGTATACTCAGTTATCTGTTGATTTGTAGATCACTGAGATTATTTTGAATTCTTTTTCAGGTAAATCATAGACCTCCATTTATTGAGGTACAGTCACTGGAGCTTTATGATGTTTCTTTGGTGATGTCATACACTGATTCTTTGCATTCACTGAAGGCTTGCATTGGTGTCTTCACACTTGACAAAGCATTCACCTCCTCCAATCTTTGCTGAATTGCTGAGAAAGATCCTCACCAATAAGCCCAGCTGGGGTTTCTAGGGTTTTTGCTGACCTTTTATCTGGATGTTCCAGTTCCTCTAATCATCTGCTCTCTTGGGGAGGTAGCCTTAGGTTTTGATAACTTCCTTCAATTCTGAAAAGCCAGGCTTGTTGTTGAAAACCTTCTATATTATGTTCCTAGAGCTGAATATGGACATATTTAAGGTTGTCCCCTTTATCCAAAATAATTAGAGTCACGATGGTGCTAAGATTCACATCTTCTCTTGTGCTAAATAAAGAAGATAATGTTGGCAGTGCATGAGGATAAACAGGTGCTGTTCATAGATGACACATAGTACTGTGGACACCCATTAGCTGGCTGGTGGGAGTGTTCAGGGGAAGTTATCCTACATGTTTTTGAGCTGGTGTCCTGGAGAAGTCATGTAGTGAGTTAGCAGGACATACAGATGATTGTTGAGAACTCTACATCAGTAGATGTGCACTCATTACTTCCCCCAACTCCTAGATGATTCAGTCATGTTAATTTCCTAAATGTTCTGGGTGCTGAGATACAGAAGTTTGACTCCTGAACAAACAGCACTTAAGCATATAAAGCTAGGTACTACTTTGCTCTTGCATTTACCTTTGGAAGAAATTGTCGGATGAGTTAGCTTGTCTTGGAACTAGCCTGTGCTGTCTTGGAGGAAGAGTGACACAAACAAAATGAAACTGCTTTTTTCACAGTCTTCAGTGTATCTGCTCTCTGATCTTTTGCTCAATCAGAGTATGTGAAATCTCAGTCTTTGGCTCCCATAAAACTATTTGCATTCTTGGGTGGTTACCAAAGTTGGTATTTCTATGTGGAGAAGAGATCTGGAACCTCCTATTCTACCAACTTTCTGATGTAAAAAAATAAAACCTGAGTTAAGTGATCTTGAATAATTCTTAGAATTACTCAGGGTCAATTAGCTACTCAATGTAGCACTTTACAGTCTAGCTAAAGGGCCATTGAAAGCAGGAAATGAAGTTATTGAGAAATGAAGCATGGGATTCACAAATGCCATGTTCAAAAAGTGGAGCCTCTTTCTTGCTTGCTAAATAACCAAGCACAGACAAATATACATTAAACATTATATATGTTGTGTTAAATACCTTTCCCTTTTCTTTTATTTTTCCCACTATTGTGATGAAATTAGAGGAGAAATGAGGCAAACCATAGACTAGATGTTCAGAGGTTAGAGAACCCATAAAACTATATCTGTGCATAGGACACTGTTCTCTCAAGTTAGGGAGATATTCCATAGACTCTAAGGAAACTTTTTAGAATCACATGTTTAGCAAAAATTATGTGTGTGTGTTACATATAGGTATGTACATTTGCATTTTGTTAAATAGACAAATAGTAGTATGCTGGAAAAGCATTTTTTAAAATGTCATGATTTTTTCTCTTCAGTATTTGTTCAAATGGGGAACTGCTAATGCTACATCCAGAAATATGAATAGATGAATATGTGAACACACACAAGAGATTCACTCTTCTTCCAATTTGAATATTGAGCAGATAGAGTCAAAGAAATGGGCAATTAATAGAAATTCTTCAAAACAATATCCTAAAGCTTCAACTACCCTCATAACCCCAGAACAGTCTTCTTTGTGATTTTCCTGGTGCCTGACATTCACAATTTCTAGAATTCTGTAAGCTACCAGGTTTCTTTCCAGTAAATTGCAATTTTTTTTTCATGCTAGAATTTGTTTCTCATTAATAGAGTTAATAGATAGAGAAGAGTGTTTCTTGTGTGCTGGATTTTGGATAGGATTGCATTTTCATAATCCTGAGTTTCAAAACTATTCTTTGATAGTTTCCTTCTAATGGCCTGTATCACAGACATTTTCTTGCCTTCAGGTAAGAGCAAAATTGATTTCCTGTGGCTTTAACAAATGTGAGATTATTATGCTCACAAAGCATTTGGGAGGTTGACATTTAGCACTAAAAAGACCATATTACTGAATACACAGCAACTGTTTGCTAACAATTAATTTTGTGACAACTGAGGAAGCCACATTTTAAGCATTTTCTCTACTATAGGATAAGCTGTTTATAAGCATTTTCATATTAAAAACTGGGGATTTGGGTTTGAACTGTAGAATGTAACATGTTTTAATGCAGCATTTTTAAAAAATAAGAGCTTCAAGTTATTGTTTTCAAGCAGTGAATCTGGTTTCTAGAATAAATATGTTGAAGGGTAGTTGCCCATATTTAGTTTTGGTTATGTCTTTACTAGAAGGTAATAAAGAAGATTTGACAATGAATATTGTTTCAGGAAATTAGCTATATCTGACAGAAACTTCTTGTCAAATAATCCACATCTGCTCTGTTATCCCATTCCTCAAATATTAAGAGAGTCTGTGTCTTGACTGATTTCTTCCTAATTTAAAAATAAAATGTGTTCCATGTGTACCACTGATGTCACCACATTTCAGAGAGGACAATAGGTTAATGGCCAAAGAGGTATAGTGATATGAGAAACAAAAAGGAGGTTTAGAAACAGACCGATGATACATAATGAAGCCCCCAAATCCCGTGTTTTAATTGGGCTTCCATGAGATGCGCAGGACTCTGGGTGTGCACTGTTTATCTCAGCAGACTCTCACACCAAATGTGCTGCTTTTCTTCAGGAACACCACATTCCAACCTGCTTTCCACAATGCAAATAGACAGAACTTCTAGACCATAATTCAGTTTCCTTTACTTCCTGATTAACATCCTCTTCAAAGTACCCATATGCTCTCTGGAAAATCTCCACCCTCTTTTCATCACTTATATTGATTTCCTGGCATTTTGCAAGAATAATATTTGTGAAACTTAAAATTTCAACATTTAGAAAAGAATACCACATGTGAAATAAAGATCAGTCATTTGAGAGAATCAAAAACTAAGTCAACATCCCTAACCAAGAAATTGTCAGGGAGTTAAAAGTATACAAGACAAGGTAAAAAGAAAATCAATAGGAAGTGCACCCAAGAATAGGAAACCTATTTAGGGAACATCATCTTACTTAGCATATGATTTTGCATATGCAGTCAATCCATAAAAATGGATAGTTTGTCTTCAGAGATAAATATTTTGAAATGAAGATTTTTGATAAATTATTAATAAAATCACATTGGTATAGATTTCTTGATGTTGAAATATAAGTAACTAAGAAACTACAGCAGAATTAATAAAATATTTCTCCTTTGAAAATCTGTATTTTAAATACACATACTAACTGAATCAAGGGTGTCATAAACTAGTCTGTGATGAAAAAGTTGAGGTGATGGGCAATACAAAAAATACTGGATTGGAAGTATAAATATCAGATCTTTGTCATTGACTCAGGTAATGTCTGCAAAAGCACAGAAATGCTCTTAAATATATTATTTATAGCTGAAGAGAGCGGATGTGAAGAAAATGATTATGTAGTCAGACAGAACAACTGTGTAAAGTTGTAAAAGAAAGTGATGATTATGGAGTCAGACGGGGTTTTTTAAAATTAATCTCTCACTCACTGGATGTAAGATTTTGATAAATGATTTAACTTCTTTCGCCTTTTTTTCTAGTCTGTGAAAATAAGGCTAATAAAAAGTTCAGTGAATGTTGGCCTCTTTCTTTTTATTCCAAAATAGAGATATTAATATATATTTGACTCATAACTCATAGACATAGTGTGAGTTGAATGAAAATTTAAATATTCCTATTAATTTTAATGAGATAAATTTACATAAAATTCATTTTATACCTTACTTTCTTCATTTTTTTGATATTCTATATTATCGTTTACAAACATACTTGTTCCTCATAATTAAGAGTTAAGTAATGATCATGATTGAAAACTGGAGGTTTAGCTGTTGTTAAATACAAAGAGACTGAGGGTTAATTTGATTTGCATATTTTCAGCCATTGAAGCACAATTTGGACATTTTCCAGAGAGTAATTCAATCATTTTAAATATGTATGAGCAGGAATTAATATGAGAAGAAGTATGATCTAGAAATATTTGTCTATATGCGACTCAGGAAATGGATTATATTACAACATTTCAGAAACAAGAATCAAGTTTAGTGGCTGTGGGAAAACTCAACAAAGAAATGACCAGTGTCCAAAACCAAAAATGGTAAATGAAGATAAAAGACACAAATCCATAATCTCAGTAAGTAACCGGGAATGGAAGTTTGGGAAGAATAACAATTCTAGTTGGGCACTGTGGAGCACACCTGTAATCCCAGCAGTTCAGGAGGCTGAGACAGGAGGATTGTAAATTCAAAACCAGCCTCAGCAAAAGTGAATCCTTTAGCAACTTAGAAAGACCCTGTCTCAAAATAAAATATAAAACGGACTGAAGAATGCAGATCAGTGGTTAAGTGCCCCTAGGTTCAATCCCAGGTACAAAAAAATTTTTTAAAAGGATTCTCCTATTATAGTTCCTGAAATCAAATCCTCAGGATGGCATTCTAAAATTATTTAGATTGCTTGATCATTTGCTAGACAAATAGCAAGAATCAAATTGTGAGAAACAAGAGATGGGGTAAGAACCACAAATGATAAGTAGTCTCATTACCAGACCAAAAGTTTTGGCTTTACCTGGAGATGTATTAGGGTTTCAGAGCTGTGGGCTTTCCCTACTACTACTGGATCCAAATTGGAATTTTCACAGGATCCCCTGTGACCCCATGATTTTTGGAAACAAGGGATAGAAGTAGGGGTAAACCTTCTCTCACTGTCCTTCACAGTCAGGGAGGATTTGTGCCACCGAGCTCTGCTCCTTCTGGAAATGAGAGAGAAGACTTCTACCACTGAACGCAGAAAACAATCCACTAAAATTAAAACTCCTCCTCCTAATGATCACCTTCATCATTTGTACATGAAGGAATTAGACATGAAGGTAAAGGAAGGAGTCACTTTCCAATCAAGTGACATGTCTTTATTATTATAACGGAGCCAGGGGGAGTGTGTCTTAAAATATAGGAGATTGCAAGAATGTGTGTTTGACTGTAAAATTTTAGTGAGCATGGCCTGACAAAGCATTCTGAACAGGAGCTTAGAGATACCAGGGATGAAGTTCTGGGTTACTCACTGAGCACGTGACCCAGACCAACAGAAGTGCTGCTGATGGTAAAGAATTTCAGAATGTGTGATAAAGGATTGACAGGTACTCATCTCAGATTTGAGATTAACTGCATCAATCAACAGGATGTATGACTTGTCCAACATTCTTTTTTTTAAATTTAATTAACTTCTTTATTTCTTTGTTTATTTTAGTGTTAAATGCCCACTACTTTGGCTAGCTATTGGTAGGCAGTGATACTGCTGATTATGAGAACCCATCAGAGCTGAGTTCCATTTCCCCAGATGTGAAGATTGAACACCCAAGAAACACTGAGGCATGTACAGAAAGCAAGTTTTATTTAACGGATGGTAACAGACTTCTCCCAGGAGGAAGAAGGGGACCTGGGGTTGGTATCTGAAGAAGTGGGGGTGTCCTGCCCCTTTTATACATTTTAGAATTCTTTTTGTTCTCAGGGCCTCTCCTCCTCCATCCTGCCTACATGATCCATGACCAAAGTGACTCCTAACCAGCAGGAAAGGTTGTTGACAAAGGGTTTTGGAAGAGATGACCCTCCGTGACAGATGGATAGTGAAGAACAAGAACTAATGATTGGCAAAAATGTATATATCTCAGTGAGAGTGGAGAGAGTGTAGCAAAGCAGGATACATGATAGCATAAGATGTTAGGAGAGAACGTCTTATTTAAAACCAAACTTCAGAGAAAGAGAGACTGGGAAACATTCCTATGAACTCATGCTTTGTTAAAAGTAGTAAACTCAATCTATCTTCAAGTTGGGGTAGAATAAATAAAATGTAAGTCCCCACTTTCACATAGAATAATTATAGAAAAATCTATTCTTAATGAGAAGGTACATATTTTTGTTCTGAATTTTGGATATTCACAGCTACAGTAGTCCAGATTTATGAAGTAAATAAAAACTCTCTAATTAATCAAAGCTTGAATGGGCCAATGCCTAAGGATATTTTGAACCATAGGCATTTATCAGAATTACTCTAGACATGTCAGGTACTGTACAGGAGTTAAGCAATTCAAATAGAATTTTACTGTTAAATACTATTTGATGACATACATATTCTAAGTTTAGCAACAACTGCCATTGTTTTATTTTAAATTGTTTTTATATTGATTATTAATTTAAGAATTTAAATTGTGAAATCTAATGTACATACAAAACTGAATGACCCATAAACTTTGTTTTCCATGAATTATCATAAATATAACATATGCTTAACCAGCACTCAAGAGAGTACAGCACTTTCTCAGGAACCCAGAAGCCTCCCTCATTCACCTCCAGTCACTATCCTTTCCCTGTGTCCCCAACGTAACTAGTATCCTGACTCCTAACTATAATTCAGAACTGCCTGGCTTTGCACTTCAAGGAGAATCTGCATTATAGCTAGCTTCATATCTGACCTGTGCCCAATATTGTTTGTGAGATTAAGCCACTATAGTTGTAGTGTATTACCTCATTTAATTGAAGTATAATGTTCCACAGTGTGACTAATTATTTAGCATCAATAAATAATGTTATCTATCAGTCCACTCCAGTTCTGATGATTATCTGAACTGTATGATTTTGTTTATAGAATCTTTTCTGCCTTTTATGACTTGCAGTGTTTCTTTTCCTATATTGCTCTATTTAGATCTGTATTTCCCCTTGGTGCACAGGGAATGGATAGCTAATAGATTGTACTTGTGTTCAAGTGTCATCAGTGTTTATCTGCTTCCTAATCACAGACAACTGAAAGGACAGATTTTAGCCATATTGTCACTGTGACTTTTGCATTTGCTTTGAATTTGGAATTTCCTGATAATCAATTTGGAGTTTCTTAACAAATATACTTTAGATCATTTGAGTATTCTTTTATAGTAATGATGTGTCAAAATTCTTACCCCTTTTTTATTTTATTCCAATATTTTTGGTTTCTTCTTTATTCACACAAGTTCTTTATGTTTCCTATAGACAAACATCATGTACTGTGTATCATTTCCCACCTCAATAATTTTACCCCAATAATTTCATTTCAAACTAAGCTTCTTAATTTTAATTCGTCCAATCAATGTGCTTATGTTAATGACTATTTTCCTACTCATGAAATATTCTCCTACATTGTTATCCAGAAGCTTCTCTGTTAGGCAGTTTGTGTTTATATTTGCACTTCACCTTGAAATTTTGAATATGGTGTGAGGCAAAAGTCAAAATTTTTTTTTTTTTCATGTGACTATGCCATAAAATGTGCTATATGGATTCAATGGAATATTATTCATCCTTAAAAAGAAGGACGTTTTACCATTTTGAACAACAGTGATGAACTTAGGGTACATTTTGAATACATTTTGTTAAGTGAAATGTCAGTCACAGAAGAGCAAATACCGCCTGCTTTCATTTTTATGAGGTACATAAAATAGTCAAACTCACAGAAGCAGAAAATAGAATAGTAGTTACCAGGGAAAGGTAGGAGGGAGAAATTGCAAAGTTGTCCATTGGAAATAAAAGTACAGATATACAAGATTAATAAATTTAAATTTTAGAGATATGCACTACAACACAGTGTCTGTAGTTAACAATATATGCTCATGTACCCACGAATTTTACAAGACAGATATCATGTTCCACATTTTTACCACACATACTCAAACACAGAGACACAAGAAAAGGGACAGAAGAACATCTTGGAGTTTGGCTGTATGTGTTATTTTACTTTGATTGTGATGGCAATATCAGACGTGTCTGCATATGTTGGAACTCACCAGATCATATACATTAAATGTGTGCAGATTCTGTATAGTGATTGTAATTCATTAAAACAGTTTTCACAGAAAGCAGGTGTATGATCTCAGAAGGTATGATTGTTTCATAGTTATAACTTTTATTTTTCTTAAATGCTTTCTGCATTTCATTGGTGAAACAATTTAGGTGTGGGAATTTTTTTGGTAAATAAAATTATATTATATGAGCTATTTTTATTGTATCTTATCATTTTTCATTTTAGATGCATTTTGTTTTATGGTTATCGCTATTTAATTTGAATTTTACACAAATATGAAGTTGCTATGATTTACAATAATTTTACTCAATATTTGGTTTATATCTTTTTGATTCTCATATACTTACTTGTGATTATGTTCCTTTTTGTACTTAAATGTCAAGATGGGCTAATAATTTTCTCTGCCTTTTTCATACGGTTATAATTTGGTTTACCAATTCTTCCTATTGAAACATTTTCAATATTAGCTAAAATATTATTTTAAACATTTTTTCTCCTCTTTTAAGGTTAACTTTTAAAATCTTAATTTGTGCAATAATCTCATTTTCTCAGCCTATATTTTTTCTAAATTATACATTTGAGGTTTTTAAAAATCTTTCTAATTACATGGGTAGCAGTATTACTATAATTTTTATATGCCCTTGTTTTATAGTTCAGTTAAACATATTTTCTAATTTCTACTCTGGTAGCTTGTACATTTGCATGGTTTATTTGGATTTTTAAAATATCCAAATATATGTGAATATCTAATGATTTATAAATAATTGATTTTCAACTTATTTCACATTGGTCAGAGTATATAAACTGAATGATATAAATTATCTCATAATTTTTGAGATTAGCATAGTGATATAGTAATCAGTATTTTTATTGAACCAGAGATTGACTCAGGGTCACTTAAACACTGAGACACATTCCCAGATCTTTTTTAATTTTTATTTTGAGGCAAGGTCTTGCTAAATTTCTTAGGGCCTCACTGTTGTTGAGGCTGACCTTGAACTTGTGATCCTCCCGCCTCAATTTCCTGAGACACTGGGATTACAAGTGTGTGCCACCCCACCCAGGTTATTGGTAACTTTTTTGAAATGTTTTTATTCATGCACTATAACTAGAGTTGTACATATGGTGGGGTTTATTTTGACATATTCATACATGCATGGAAGATAATTTGCTCCATTGCAATCCCAGGACTTCACCTTTCACTCTCCTCCTCATTACCCTGTTCCCTTTCCTCAACTCCACTGGTCTTTCTTCTATTTATTTATTGTTTTCTAAATGGAGCTTTATAGATATACATAAAGGTGGATTAGTATATTCATATATACACATAGCATCATTTGGTCAATTTCATTCCACAGTTCCTCCCTTTCCCTATCCCTCCTCCCTCCTTCCCAATCCCCTTCTCTAGTCCACTCATCTCTTTTTTATTTTCATGGAATTCCCCTTTCTTTTATCACTTTATTTCTTTCTGTATTCCTGCATAAGAGAGAAAACATTTAACACTTGACATTCTTCATCTGACTTATTTTACCTAGCATGATATACTCTAGTTTTATCCATTTGCCAACAAATGCCATAATTTTATTCTCTATAACTAAGAAAAATCCATTGTGCGCATACACCACATTTTCTTTATCCATTTGTGTAAAGATGGACACCTGGGCTGGTTTCATAAGTTGGTTATTACAAATTGTGCTGCTGTAAACATCGTTAGGCCTGTATCACTATAGCATACTGACTTCAGTTCCTTTGGATATGTCTAAAGGCATTGCCCATCTGGGTCTTATGGTGGTTCCATTCCTAGTCTTTTGAGGAATCCCCATACTTCTTTCCAGAGTGGATATATTAATTTGCAGTCTCACCAACAAGGTATCAGTATCAGCATAAATATCCTTGCCAGCATTTAGTATCATTTTTATTTTTGATGATTGGCATTCTAACTAGAGTAAAATAAAATCTCAGTATAGTTTTATTTTGCATTTCTTCTATTACTAGGAATGTAGAGTATTTCTTTCACATATGTGTTGGTTAGTTGTGTTTCTTCATCTGAGAAATGCTGTTAAGTTCTTTGTGGATGTATGTATTGGGTTACTTTTGTTGTTGTCATTGTGTGTGTTGGGTGTTCATTTTTTTGAGTTTTATATAAGTTCTGGATATTAATTCCTCATTAGAGTAATTGACAAAGATTTTCTCCTGTTCTATAGGTTTTCTCTTCACACTCCTCTTTCCTTTGCTATGTTAACGCTTTTTAAATTTGTTGCCTTAACACTTATTGGTTCTTGGTTTTATTTTTTAACTTTAAGACTATTGTTAAGAGAGTTTTTACCTGTGCCAATATGTTAGTGTTGCACCTACATTTTCTTTCTAGCTGTTGCAAAGTTTCTGGTCTAATTCCTAGTATTTGATCCACTTTGAGTTGACTTGTGTAGGGTAAGAGACAGGGATCTAGTTTCATTCTTCTAACTATGGATATCCAGCGCTGTTTGTTCAAAGGCTATCTATTCTCCAAGTTATGTTTTTCTCATCATTTTCAAATATCAGATGATGGTATCTTGTGGGTTTGTCTATGTCTTCTCTTCTATTTCATTGGTCTTCATAACTGTTTGGATTCATTCTGATTTTTTTAACCATATTTCTATAGTCTAATTTGAGATCAGATATTGTGATCCAGTATTGCTCTGCTTACTAAGTACTGCTATGGCTATTATGGGTCTTTTATTTTTCCCAAATGAATTTTAGATCTGTTTTATTCTCCTTCTGTGAATGTTACTGGTATTTAAAAAATATTCCTTTAGTTGCTAATGAACCTTTATTTACTTTTATTTATTTATATGTGATGCTGAGAATGGATTCCAGTGTCTCTCACAAGCTAGGCAAGCTACAACCCAAGACTACTGTTATTGGTGTTTTGATAGGAATTTTATTGAATCTGTAGATTGCTTTTGGTAATATGACCACTTTGACAGTATTAATTCTGCCTATCCAAGAACCTGTGGGGTCTTACCAACTTCCAAGGTCTTCTTCAGTTTCTATTTTAGTTTAATATAGTTTCCTTTTTTTTTAATTAACTTATTTTTTAAAATTTTAGGTCATTGTACACAAATGGAGTACAACTATCATTTTTCTGGTTGTGCACAAAGTAGAATCATACAATTTGCTTATTTATACATATACATAGGGTATGGATGTTTGTCTCATTCTATTATCTTTCCTTCCCTGCTCCCTCCCCACACCTTATTTTCTTCTCTACAATCCATCCCTTCTCCATTCTTCCCGTGTCTCCTCCCACCCCTGCTATGTGTCATCAACCACTTATCAGAGAGATCATTAGGCCTTTGGTTTTTTGGGATTGACTTATTTCACTTAACATGATCTTCTCCAATTCCATCCATTTACCTGCAAAAGTCGTAATTTTATTATTCTTTACGGCTGAATAATATTCCATTGTCTATATATACCACAGTTTCTTTATCCATTCCTCTATTGAAGGGCATCTAGGTTGGTTCCACAATCTAGCTATAGTGAATTGGGCTGCTATAAACAATGGGGTAGCTGCATCACTGTAGTAGGCTGATTTTAAGTCCTTTGAGTATAGGCCAAGGACAGGGATAGCTGGGTCAAATGGTGGTTCCATTCTGAGTTTTCAAAGGAATCTCCATACTGCTTTCCAGAGTGGCTGCACCAATTTGCAACCCCACTGGCAATGTATGAGTGTACCTTTTTCCCCATATCCTCGCCAACACCTATTGTTGCTTGTATTCTTAATAATAGACATTCTAATTGGGGTGAGATGATATCTTAGGGTAGTTTTGATTTGCATTTCTCTTATTAGTAGAGATGTTGAACATTTTTTCTTATAACTGTTGATTGCTTATAGATCCTGTTCTGTGAAGTGTCTGCTCATTTCCTTAGACCATTTATTGATTGGGTTATTTGTATTCTTGGGGTAAAGTTTTTTGAGTTCTTTATATATTCTGGAGATTAGTGCTCTATCTATCGTGTGTGGCAAAGATTTTCTCCCACTCTCTAGGCTTTCTCTGTACATTGATGACTATTCCTTTGCTGAGAAAAAGCTTTTAAAGAAAGAAATTAAAGAAAATCTGAGAAGATGGAAAGATCTCCCGTGTTCTTGGATAGACAGAATTAATATCGTCAAAATGGTTGTACTACCAAAAGCGCTATACAAATTCAATGCAATTCCAATTAAAATCCCAATAATGGACCTCATAGAAATAGAACAAGCAATCATGAAATTCATTTGGAAGAATAAGAGACCCAGAATTGCTAAGCCAATTCTTAGCAAGAAGAGCGAAGCAGGAGGCATCACAATACCAGACCGTCAACTATACTACAGAGCAATAGTAACAAAAATGGCATGGTATTGGCTCCAACACAGGCAGGTAGACCAATGGTACAGAATAGAGGACACGGAGACAAACCCACATAAATACAGTTTTCTCATACTAGACAAAGGCTCCATAAACATACAATGGAATAGCCTCTTCAACAAATGGTGCTGGGAAAACTGGAAATTCATATGCAGCAAAATGAAACTAAACCCCTATCTCTCACCCTGCACAAAACTCTACTCAAAACGGATCAAAGACCTAGGAATTAGGCTAGAGACCTTGCACCTCATAGAAGAAAAAGTAGGTCCAAATCTTCATCATGTGGACCTAGGACCAGACTTCCTTAACATGACTCCCAAAGCACAAGAAATAAAAGCAGGAATCAATAATTGTGATAGATTCAAACAAAAAAGCTTTTTCTCAGCAAAGGATACTATAGTTTTCATTGTGAGGTCTTTGGTGTCTTTAGTTATTTTAATTTAGTTAGTTATTATTGTTTTGAGACTACTGTGAACAGAATGGGTTTCTTAATTTTCAGTACTTTTTATAAATGGTACTGGTACTCATAAAACAATGTGTTTTCTAAATTATTTCTGTACAAGTTTGTTTTACTTGTGTGCTTGTGTGGGTACATATACATACTATTCATGTATGCATATATATCACTCATACATTTCATATATACATATATGAAACTATTCATATGAACATTTTTGTGTACCATATGGGATAAAATCATATTGTTCATAACTTCAAAGATACCTCTACATATTTCGTCTGCTTATAATTTTAATTATTCAGACAGGTGTATTAAAATACACTATTCAATTATGAACTCCTATTTTTTGATACTTTTTATAAAAATAAATTTTTATTTTCAGTCTTCACTCTTAAAAGATGATTTCCCCTAGAATAAATTCTGGAATGTTGATTTCTTTTCATACTTGAATATATTGTATTTCCTAAAGATATTCATGGTTTTGGTGCAGAAGTTAGTTGTAAATTTTTCCCTTCTTTTAAAGAGAGCCTTTTAGTTCTTTTCTGTGCTCCCAGTTGGCTTTCTTTTTACTTAGAATTTCTTTTTTAAAATGTATTATATATTTCACTTCATTGAAGTGTTAGGATTTTTTCTTTTCTTTTCTTTCTTTCTTTCTTTCTTTCTTTCTTTCTTTCTTTCTTTCTTTTTTAATTTTTTTTTATTCCAGGGACTTAACCAAGGGACACTTAAGCACTAAGTCACATCCTAGCATTTATGTTTTTTCTATTTTGAGGCAGGACTTCACTAAGTTGCTGAGGCTGGCTTTGAATTTGCAATCCTCCTGCCTCAGTTTCCCAAGTCACTGTGTTATGGGCATGTACCACCATGCCCAGCATTTAGTGTTTAGGATTTTTAAGATTTCTTGAATCTGTGTCTTGATGCATATTTATCAATGATTGAATATTCTCAGCATTTATTCTTCAAGTATTACTCTTTTTCCTATTGTTTCTTTTTGTGAAATCAATTATATACATGATTATATACATTTGATTTTACTTATTTTAATTCATATCACTAATGACGATTAATGTTGTACATCATCTTGATTAGGCTATGGCACATACTAGTTTAGATGTATTTTAAAATGTTACTTAAATTGCAATTTATAGGCTTTTATTAAAGATAATTATTTTTTATAATGTGAATGGACTTCATCCAATTAGTTTAAGAATGTCAGAGAAAAGACAGGTTTCCTGAAGAAGAAATTTTACCTCATCATTGAAACAGAACACTAGCCTGATTATCTAGCTTGCTGGCCTGCTTTGTGAATTTCAGGCTCAGGACTGTAACCTCAGCTCTAACTGAATGTACAGATTGGCAGTCTACAATCCAGGCCAAAAATCTCAGGAATGAATTCCTTAATAATATACCTCTCTCTTTGTTCCTGTGTTTCTGTGTGTTTCTCTATATATGTATGTGTGAATGAATATGAAACATATATACTCACTCATAGATATATCCATAACTATAGAGATAATAGAAATACAAATTTATGTACATATATGTATACACACACATACACACAATGCATACATACATAGAGTGAGATATTTTCCTCCAGAAAACTCTTAATAATATACTGACTCCATTTTCATTTTATCCTGTGATTTCTCTGTGTTAATCTGTACAGTTTTTATTCTCTACAGGTTTGTTTCTTTTGTCTGTTATTTTACTTAGTCATTTATTTTATTTTAACATGGATAATTTTGCTTGTTAATGTGTTTCAGTGTGATGTTTCAGCACGCGTATACAACGTGTGCCTTCGAATCTACCATACCCCCACTCTCCGTCCCCCTCTCCCATGTCCTTCCCAACCCTAGTTATCACTAGTCTGCATACAGTTATGGTGTTTATTTCTCTGCCTGATTGTTAGCCAAAATATATGAGAAACAGAGACAACTTGAGGCCTAGGATGATGTTACATTCCTCAAAAGATCATTTTCGTTTTCTTCAGTAACTAAGATTACCAATTATGATCACCTTGAACCATTGCTGTAGAGAGCAGTAATTCTAAATATCCAGGATGTTTTCAATGTACCCTTACTTCTGTTCACTACTCAATCCAAAATGGGCAGTTTATGAGAAATCTCAATTTTGCTAAGTTCCAAATTCAAATTTTAACTTTTTGTTTACCATGACCCTATTTAAAAGCCAGTTCATTTTTTTTTTTTTTTTCACTTTTCCCAACAGCCTTTCCTGGAATTGTAAGATAATACTGGAAAAAATGTTCTCATCACTATGAATTTTATTTTCGTAGGCTTGACATTATCCCTATAATTCCTCACTGTCTAATTTTTCCAGTGCCTTCAGTTAATTTTAAAGAACACATTTATTCTACCCTTTTAGTAATGCTCACTTGGAGCATGCATCCAATTTAGACATCCTCATTGCCAAAAGAGGCTAGGCTTTGGAATGTAACATAGTGCATCAGGTAATTTAAGAGACTCACAGACTTTCTACTAAATTTAAAATATATTTAGTCATCGGTAACACTTGAGCACAGTGAGAAAGACTGACATTTGGCCATTTTGAAGCAGAAATATCTTATAATTCATCTAGCCTATCCTTCTGACTGAAAAATACACAACTTTGAAGTTAGGCTGGAATTCATCTTCAAGTATTCAAGGACATTACTTAATTTCTGTGAACCTAAATGTTTCCCCAATTAAAATAAGACTAATAAGATTTATGTCACAAGGATTGCTTAAAATTAAATAGAAAATGGAATTCTCTTGGACATAATATATCATCACCAGATCTCAGATTTTGTACTCTTTAATTTTGAAAATACAAAAACAGAATCAGACTCAAGTTGACTGAATCTACAGTGTCAAACTTTTGAACAGAGGCCTGTGTTTTAAACAGGGGACTTGTATTTATTTAGTCATTTGTAATGTGAACTAAAACAAGAGTGAAAAAGGAAAGGGTTACTGATCATGTGGTCAGGGCATTTTTCCTCTGAAGGTCAGTGTAATAATACAAATTCAAGACAACCTGTATGCTTAATGAGAACAATTAACCAGTCAATTTGCCATACTCTTACATCTGACCTTCTATAGATGAAGCTATCACCTAACTAACACTTTTATTAGCTTTTGATTTTTTTTTAATAACGCACATTTTAGAGTGACAATAAGTCACACACCATGGTCTAACGATGCTATTAAAATTCAGCCCACTGCTCATAAAACAGTTTAAGTCTCTTTGCCCTTTTTAAGCCACATTTCTGTAGATACATCACTTTGAGGTGGAGAAGTATAAAGGTTTCTCTGGACTCTTCTCAGCAGATAAGCATGATTTTTACCAAGTGGCATCAGTTCTGTCATGGTCACTGTTTCACCTGCACATGCATGAATACAGAGACATAGGATACGCTGACTGGAAGTCCAGTTTTAATCAAGGTCAGATACCTACTCTGGGGCTTCATCTTGTGCAGTGTATCCAGGACACACATTTGGCTGAGATATTTGCTAAAAATAAGCCATATTAAAATTTGAAGGTCAAGTCCCTTAAAAATACCCCAAATATTTCTCAGAGAGGGTGAGTGTGCATGTGGCTTCCAGTCTATATGAAAAGAGTTAATAGCTATGTTTGATGTATAGCACCAATGGCATTTCCAATGTTTTCACGTACCAAAACCTGAAAAGTACATTGAAAATCCTCTTTAACTTACATGTCACTGAAAATCCGTGCTAGCTTCCAGACAGTTCAGGTTTTATTATCAAATCATCTTTTAGCCTCTACTCCAATCTGCTTCCTTCTGTTGAAGACTCATATGTTATTTTTCTGTTTTCATTTGGAACTTAAATGGTCACAAACATTTAAGATGGAAACTTTCTTTTTAAGGTTGGCTGTCAGAGGCAATCCTCTAAAAAATCCACATAATCTTCTCCAAAGTTCTGTTGCTCCAAACAGCTCACATATTTTTATATAAAAAAAGAAATTTAAAAAAAATTAAACTCATCAAATCCTGTGTCTGCTGGGTGTGATGGCACAGCCGGTAATCCCATCAACTGGGGAGGCTGAAACAGGAGGATCCCAAGTTCCGAGCCAGCCTCAGCAACTTAGTAAGGACCTAAGCAACTCAAGGAGACCCTGTCACTAAATAAAATATTGAAAAGGGCTGGGGATGTGGTTCAGTGGTTAAGCGCCTCTGGGTTCAACCTCCGATACCAACCCCTCCCCCAAAAAAGTCCTGTGCCTTTGTGTGTCTATTTTCTTGATTACTTTTTCTTTCTAAAATGCTACTCTAACTGCACATAAATACATGCATATGCCTATAACTTTTTGTGTCTCTGAATCTTTTCATTGAATAAATATATGCTTACCTTCATAAACTAATCACTGTTTTTCTAATTGCTTATGTCATGTACTTTCAGCATTATTTAATATAAAGGGCACTAAAAAGCACATTACTAGAAAACAATGCAAAAGTAATTGGGAAAATATGCATTTGTTGTTAGAAAGCAGAAAAGCCCAATTATGTAAACCTGCTGTAATTATCTCCTGTTGTACATTACAGGAGTCTCCCTCCCCTTCCCCTCTCTCCCCAACATATGGGCAGCTCCATCTTAAATGTCCTTTATAAAACTTTTACCTTCAGTGGTGAATCCCAAATTTCTTAATTACTCCCCATACACTTTTAGTCAGGTTTGCAGTGCTGTGACCCAAAGATCTGACAAAAAGAATATAGAGGAAGAAAAGTTGATTTTTGGCTCAGTGTTTCGGAGGTTCAGTTCTGGGTCAGCCAGTTCCGTAGCTCTGTGACCAGGGGAAGCAGAACTTCATGACAGAGGAAAGCAGCTTAAAACATGGCAAAGAAAGTCAAGAAATTACTCCAATCCTCAAAGGCACACCCGCAGTGACCTACCTCCTTCGGCCACACCCTACCTGCCTATCTTTATCACCCAGTTAATCCATATCTGTGTATTAATTCACTGATTAGGTCACAGTTCTCATAATCTAATCATTCCACCTCTGAAAATTCTTGCACCATCTCACATATGAGCTTTTGGGAGACAGCTCATATCTAAACCACAACACACTTGTTATCATTCAAATTACCCAGGGTTTATGAGTGATTGGATTAGATGCTATTTATTGTAGTTATATGCAGCATCATTTCTATCACATGTTTTCTGGAAGAGGTGTGTTCTCACTTCTAGGAGGGAAGAGGGAACACACTTGGGAAATGGAGATGACCAAACATTAAACAGTTGAGATCAGGACCAGTTTACTTGCGATATATGTTCACAGTCCCCGGGAAGAGGGTCACTACATGGCATTGGAACACATGAGTGTCGCACTTAGGAGAAGAGTAGAAAACCCAGGGCTGTGAGAGGCGGATTTGGAGCGATTAAAGGATAGATGACCTTTGCATCCTCTGGGGGATTTCTCTGCTTGTTTGCATTATCTGGAAGGGCTGGCAAGCAACTAACACTTTGTAAAACTCATACTTGGTCTGTTTGGTAGAGAGGATTGCTTGTCCAGACCACAAGAGCAGGGTGAAGAAGTTGTGGTTTGGCCATTACTCTCCTGATTATACCAGATGTCAAGGCAGCATGTATTAATTTCAGGACTTACTACAGATTTTCGTTTCCTACATTTTTTGGCTATTTATTGATTTTTAGTGCCAGTGTAATGTCACTTTTTGACTCTGTCTGTGTTTAGTCATTTATTTTATATTTGCTTTTTGATTCACAAATTACATATTCTGACACTATTCCCTTACAAGTAAAAGTTCTTTTTTTAAGCATTTGGTTTGGTTTTTTTTCTCTTTAATTTTATCTATTTTTATATAAGAATGTCATAATTTCAACATAGTCAAATATATTCATTTTCCTGCATTATGAGCAAATTTTTGCCATATGAAATATATCAATAAAATTGTAATATTTTATCTGCATTTTAAAATTTACAATTTACATTGATTTTTTTAAATCAATAATGGGTTGACTTTCATGAATGGCTGAACACTTAGTATCCAATTTGAATAAAGTTTTCCCTTGCAGATAGTGTATTGTCCTAAGAACACTTAGTGAATAGGACATGATTTTCTCAGTCATCTATAAAGCCAACTTTGCAATAAGATATATGTATTTTTTTTTATATCACTGTTTTCAGATAATTTTTGGCTTTTCCTTTTTAAAAATCCTGCACCGTGGACACAATATTAATCATTGTTGTCATATTATAAATCTTGATACATTTTAAGACAAACGTCACATTTTTCTTCTTGTCTATTCTTGACTCCTGGCTCTTCCTTATCATATTCAAAGGAGCTTGTCAAGTTTCTTAAAATCTCTTGAGATTTTGATGGCATCATTTTGAAAACATGTAAACTCTTTTTGTCTTCTTATTCTCAGATGTCTGATGACAGGTATGCTTCTTTTTCTTTACTTTTTATTTTCTTTTTTTTAAATTTGTAAGTAGAAGCTAAGAGAGTGAAACAAAAAAAATTAAAAATGAAAGACATGGTATTCCACGATCGTTTATTTCATTAGAATATACAGCAATTTCACAGTGCTTATTCTCAAATTATTCTCTTTCCTACAGGCATTTATGTTTCATTTTGCTCTTCCCTGTATGTGTCCCAACTATCACACACAAAATAATAAACCAACTTTCCCTATCTGATAAAACCAAAAATTTTAACAAAAAAAATTGATCACTTTTAAGATTTTACTGAAACAAGTAAATTAAATCTAAATAATGGAAAGATTTAATTAGAAATTGGAGAAAAATCATTATTTTAAAGATGTCAGCTTTTGTTTGTTTGTTTGTTTGTTTGTTTATTTTGGTACCAGAGATTGAACCCAGGGATGCTTTATTACTCAGTTGTATCCCCAGCTCATTGTAAATTTATTTTGAGACAGTGAGTAGCTCAGGATTTCACTAAATTTCTGAGGCTGCCTTTGAACTTGGAATCCTCCTGTCTCAGTCTCCCAGCCCACAGGGGATTACAGGCATGTACCACCATGCCCAGCTAAAGATGTCAGTTCTATCCCTATTGATTAGCAATCCCCACCAAAACCCCCAAAAGATTGCACTGCATGAGTTTCTGTGTGTGTGTGTGTGTGTGTGTGTGTGCATAAGCGTGCACATGCAGGACTCGAATGCTCTATCCAATGGTTGTTGAAGTTTATAAAGCCAAGAACAGCCAATATATACCACACATGAAATGTATTATTAAGCTATAGTAATTGAGATTGTGTAGGATTACTGCTTGTGTAGTTAATTATACATTAAGAGGTGCCACAAAAAATACAAAATACTCAAATTCTGTTCTGTTTCTATATGCTCATTAATATATTTTGACCCTTAATATAGCATTGGGAAAGGCAGTTATTTTATGGAACTCTGACCCCATGTGTTCTATATTTAATATTAATAAGCAAAATGTAATGAGATTTTTAAAATAATTTAAATATAGCATTGTCTGAACATTGTTTTAGGAAAGAATTTTTTCTGGATCAAATACCTGTATGATAGAATACTCATACTATACTTTACATCCACATATATTAGCGGGACTGGTGGAAACTTTTCTCAAAGTAGACATGACAGGGAAGAATATGTGTACTTTGACTCCTAGCAGACATTATCAAGTAGTCCTGCTTAATTAACATGCAAATTTGCATTTCTCCTAAAAATTTTTAATTTTTTATGCCCATAAATCATTGTATATTGTTAGTTATTTATATTACTATGTACATCATATTATTAAGAGATCAGACACTTTTAAACTCATTCATAATTTAATAAAACATTACTTAATTTATATTTCCATGCATTACCAATTTTAATTAAAGTTAAAAGTCTGACCATGAGTAAGATATATTTAGAATTCTGGAGATTTGTTTACATGTTCCTATTATTTCTTTTTTTAGGTATATTTACATAAGAATGGATGTGATGATAAAAATTCTCAACCTATGAATATCTAAATTCTGATTTATTTTACAGAATACAAACAACTGGACGTTCCTTATGTAGTTAGAAATAGGAGAGTTTATAGAAATATTTTTGTTTGATGTTTTTGAGCACTATTGTTTTATACTTTAAAATAAGTAAGTTAAAATGTATCTCCATTTTATTCTTTGTACCCAGTGATCATTTACTTCTGTCAAACTTCCTTGATAAGGACTAAATATCATTTTTTTTCTTAGTGAAATCTGGTGAATTAAGAGCAAGTGTATATTTCTGATTTTTTTCACTTAAAAGCAATGCTATTTTGTGATTATTATAATTAACATTTTACACTAATACAACTATTATATCTTTTTTATTTCTAAAAGTGAATTTTTACATTTTAGGATAGATATATAGTTATGTACTCCTTGACAATAATTTGGTTAATAATATACTGCATGTAGAACAGTGGTCTCATGAGATCATAATGCCGAGTGAATTCATGACCATCTTAGATTTTATGCATACATTCTATGATATTTTCACAGTAACCAAATTGCCTAACAATGCATTTCTCAGAAAGTTTCCCATCATTAAGTGATGCATGACCATATTCTAATATTTAATAATTTGAGTAGGAAGTGGCTTACATAGAAATATATCACTACTGCAGAATCATTGCAGGAAATCTTATTGCTCTCCTATTAACATAATTATGAGATTCATAACATCAAGATTAGTGGTTCTTATTAGCATTAAAGGGAATTATGCATAAGAATCAAACTGAGAGAGGCAAGACTTCCTTAATTTAAAAAATTATGAGTGCATTTAAATTGAGAACAATTATTTCCAAAAACATGTTTAAAATTAAAGCAGGAATATGAGGGCCTCAGGTAATTTCCTCTTAATATATGCCATAGTATTGCACCTCTTTCTTATTCTGAATTCCTGACCTCTGTCATATAAATCATTTCTTCTGCTGGTAATGGTGAGTGCCAAGTGATTCCTATTTAGCACACCAAGGCCATACAACAAAAATTGGCTTAATGCCTACTCATTTTTCAAGGTCTAGTGCAAATGTTATTGCTTTCCTGAAGGTTTTCCAAAAACTGACATTACCAGATGAAATTTGTTTTTAGTAAAACCTGAGGTACTAAACGTGTGATATGATATTCATGACTTCAACTCAATATAGAATAAAAATTATAGTGTTAATGCATGAACTGAAATTATTAAATGGAGGCATTTCTATATGTGTTTAGTACAAATATTTATCACATAAGGTACTTTCGCTAATACGTTGGTATGGTTTTCAAGAAGTCTATCATAAAATGTAAAAATGAACTCCTGTAGCCATTACAGCCTCAATTGAGACATCTTTGAGCTCATGAAATAGTCTTTCCTTCCAGGGAAGAGAATGAGCAAACATGATGTTGAAGAAAAACAGTAGATATTAGAGAATATTAATTAGATCAGGGACTGTCAGAGCACTATGACTAAAAATGTAACAGAGAAAGAAAAGAAAAATAAAGCATGCAAACCATTGTCCTTTTTCAAATGCAAAGTTTTAGAATACAATCCCAAGGAAAACACCATTTCTTCCTGTTTCCCTCAAGGAAGAAAAAAATCTGTCATGTACTCATGGAAAGATTTCTCTGTTTAAGTGAAAAATAAATGTTTTTTTTTTTTATTTAGTCTTTTTTTTAAAAGAGAAAAGAGAAAATTGATCAGAAGTATTTAAATGTATTGTCTTAATGTCATACTTTTTTGGAGATTTCTACTTGACATAAGATTTATTGCAAGATTTATTTTGAATTATTATACTAATTATATCAACTTAAAACAAATATTCTTAAATAACATAATTTAGACAACAGTTTATTTTCGTCAAAATCTCTCTTTTCATCAGAAGCTATCACAGTATTCAGGATTTTTGTCATCATTCAACATATTAATTTATATTGGCTTCCTTATTTGCCTTTGTCTTTCCAAAATTTGCAGGTTGCCCTTCCAAGGTCTTTTGGCAGATCTTCTTAGGGAAGGTTTGATTAACTTATGAATGGGCATCATGCCATGTAAACAGATGGAGTAGAGTATAAACAGAATATATTTGTCAGTATATCCACTGTGCTGGTATAATCCATGATTTCACCCTAAGTAACCATATTAATGTACACATTAATCCATATGCACCTAGTACATGAACTCTTTAATGGTGAACAGGGACTTTTTGGAAGCAGCTGCAATTTGTTCAGGCCAGTAGGATAATGTTCTATGCACAAAAAGCAACTTAATAAATTAGACAAGCTCAAAAATCTACCTCTACCAATCCATTTGGAGAGTAGTGACAACAGCCTAAAGGTAGTCTAAATCCCCATGTGTTGTTTTATTTCTTCTTTAATCAAATATGAATGTCTCCTAATGTCTAGGCAGTGTAATGTACTATCTTTTCTATATTATCTCATTTACCAGACACAAAATTCAACCTAGCAAATACCACTCCTAATTTTAATAGATGAGTAACACAGCCACAGAAATTACTCCTTCCTCTTCTTTCTATTTAATGGTGACTTTTTATCTTTGTTATTGTAAGAATTTTTAACCTCTGTATAAACCTGATACCCAGCTGCTTACAGAAAAATTTGATTTTTTTAGAGAATGAAAACAGAATATTTGTATATTATCCTTCCTTGGGTGCTGCAGATATTGTAGGATAAAATCTTTCACCATTGGGATTTTGAGTTTTATGGCAAGTTGAGCAAGATGCCCCAGAGATACATTATCTGCTCTAAGTATCGAATTGGTATAGAAGTGAATGTTTAAATTGCTGTTGTTCATTCAGGGTGAGACCCTGGGGCAATTTCATCTTGATACCCAGGTCATGTAGAGCAAGACCAGAGTAAGAAAACTCAACCTTTTCCTTTTACAGTTAGTGAAAGTGAACAAAACTCTGTTCATCCTTCATTCCTTTCTTCTTCCCTTGTTTATAATAGCAATTCTAACTGGTCCTCAATATTCTCCCCCAATTTAGTGCATTCAAATAACGATCAAATCTGGACCTTCTTTAGAGTGAAGATTCCCAAGTCTTGGCTGAAAAAAAATAAATTAACTTTTTCATCAAAAAGAAAGGGCTTTAATTTGTTATAGACAGTACAATCAGACTCAGTGACTTCAATCTTAATTATACCTTACTCTCTGAAAAAAAAGGTAAAATTTAATGTAAATTGACTTGGTTAAACATAAACTACGAATAAATAACATTTCAAATAAGGATATATTCAGTGGCAAAAGGGTTGTGAGAAAAAATAGTTTAATTGGGCTCATTAGCTTGTAATAAAAAGTTAAATACAAAATATAAGGCTAAAAGGCTTCTGTACTTGATATACTTTCATTGGATAATGTTTGTTGAGAGCCAGGCAAGTGTAACTGTCAGAAATCCCACTATAGGTGCCAACTTTTTATTTAGGGGAATAGTTTATGATGAGGGAAACCATTTACCTTTTCATTGTAACATAAATTAGTTCTGTATATTTCAACAAAAAAGCCGTGTAGTGCTTATAGCATGAGCAACTCTTTTGTGATATGTGTCCTTAACCTGCCAGGTATCAACTCATGTCAGAAAACCTAAATACACACAAGATATTTTGCACTTACATTACATTATAAAGATCTACACAATTTTTTCTGTTGTCTTTTCTTCGCAGACTACTTTTCTATTTACTTAGGATTAGAGTAAAACAAATTCCCTCTGCACTCCTTAAAATACTTTACATTATTTCAGATAAGTCCAATGTAGAATGCAGAAAAAAAAGACACTTCCTTGATTACAGTTCATTTAATAATGGTTAAACTCAACATTAGTTAATAATATGATTGCGCGTGCGCGCACACACACACACACACACACACTTCTTTTTGGATGATATTGGGGAATGAACCCAGAACTTCTCAAATGCTAGATGAGCACTCTACTACTGAACTACATATCTATCCATATATATTTTGGGAAGTACTAGGGAATGAACCCAGAGGCACGCTACCACTGAACTGCAATACATGAGCTCTTTTCATTTTTTGTTTTGAGACAGGGTCTCACTAACCTGCTGAGGCTGTCCCTGAAATTGTGATGCTTTCTGCCTTAGTTTCCCAACTTGCTAGGATTACAAACATGTGTCCCCTTGCCTGGCTACCCAATATATCTTTATTTTTGCACTTGAGTTGAGAAATTCTGGCCTTACATAAATCTGAAATGAAGAATCTGGCTGACATCTTAGTAACAAAAATGGCATATTCAAATATCTATATCTTTGTATATCTATCTATCTCTCTATTCACATTTATGTGTGTGTATACATACAAAATATGTGTGTAGATACATATGTAATCTGTATGTGTATCAGGGTCTGGGTCGATATCATTTCTATAAGAAATACATATATGCATACACATATGTATCATATATTACATATATATGTTATTTATATCACATATATAAAAACATTATGAAGTAATTAGAATAAAATATCAGGATTTTAGTATTCAGTTCATAATCTATCATTCCATAAATTTTGACTCTTGGCTTAACCTTGGCTTTTCACATTGAAATACTAAAGTAGTAAAGTGCTCCAAATTACTGTAAATCTACACACCTTATTTACATTTGGCTTCCTGTTACATATTCTCAAAAATATCCTCTAGAACTTGTCATTAATTCCCATGTGACTAATTCAAAACTACTTTCACCTGATTTAGGATATCAATTCCATTAGTACAATTCATCAAGTTTATTGTGATATACTATTTTTGACTCCATTGTTTACACTATTTTTTTTTCTCCTTCTGGTGATTGAACCCAAGGGAGTTTTATCAATGACCTGTACCCTTAGATATTTTTTTTTTCTTTTAAGTCAGGGCCTTGCCCAGGGCCTTGCTGCTAACTTGCTGAGGCTGGCCTGAAATTTGCAGTTCTCCCACCTCAACTTACAGATCATAGGCGTGTACCACCATGCCCACCTCCACTATTTGCCTTTTGTCCACTATTATCTCCCTTTCTTCATTTCCTCCCTTATATAAATTCATTTCTATGCATTGTTATTCCAAAACATACTTTGGAATACATTAAATTTCCCTGCACTTCCATACTTTTGTCATATATATGCAGTAGTTTGGACAAGCCCCTTTGAGGAAACAAATGCACTCCAAAATTTCAGTATTTTAATACCAAATGGGAGTGAACTACAGTTTCTTGATACAGGCCATGGCCTGTTTTAGTAGATAAACTCTGGTTGAACTCAGTCATGTTCGTTTGTTAGTGGATTGTCTGTGGCTGCTTTGATGTTACAATTGCAGGGTTAAGTACTTGTGATAGAGCCCTTAGAGCCCACAATACCCCAATAACTTATTATTATGCTTGTTATTTTTTTTTCCCAGAAAAAAAAAAATACCTACCACTTACTCATCACAAATCAAATTTGGTTTCTTCACATGAAAATGATTTGGCTAGTCATAAATTCCATTGGGTATCTTTCTGTCATGTGGTCAAAGAAGGAACTTGTTTAATGGTTGTCCTGCCATTTTCAAAATGGAGCATCCAAGGTTGCCCAGACATATCTATCCCAAACAGGTGAAAGAAGAAAAAACACACAGTAGATGGCATCATTCCTTGTGTCAGCCTTGAACATACCTAAGATAAATTTTGCTCACGTTTTTTGGCTGGAATTCGACTGGCCAGATTCACATGCAAGGAAGAATGCAATATGTAGCCCAGTTTTGTCCCCAGAAAGAGAATACAGATGCACTTGCTAAAGAACCAGAAGTATATGCCACGATCTCTCCGCTAGATTTCTTCCAGTTGTGGAAGATCTCGGCAATTTTTCCAGCCCATCCGTACAGAGTCTGAGTTCTGTACAAATTCACAAAAATAGGGTCAATTTTTGCCATAATACACAGCCATGAGAATCCAGTGAGATTCTCAATATGGTCTAGAAATCTGGTGACCTCTCAGATCTTCAAAATAACAATCTTAAATTGTCTTGACTCTGTTCATTCATTTACTTCTCTTCCACTGGTACCATTGCCTCTGTCTTAATAAATGACATACTTCACTCTTCAATAGAAAATAGAATTCTTCAGATGATCAGTCTTTCAAACTTTGGTACCCATTTTATAATCCTGCATCTGTAGTCACCCTTTTATATTTTCTCCATTTATATAATACAGGAGATGTGTATCCTCTAGTTGAAGAAGAAAACATTATTGGAGCCCTATATTTTGATTTATTAAGAATGTTATTACATAATTTATTTTCCTTAAGTCCCATTCAAAATATCCTTCTCAAGCTATAACCCCTTTGGATAGTCTATTTCATTTTAAATCAATCAAAAAATACATTACATTATCCAGTCATTATCTTATTATTTTCTTCATCTTTCCATGACCTCTCATTGATATCATTCTTCAAAATTAAAACTTAACTCTGTTCTCCACTTAGGTATTCTTGGTCACAGCCAAAGACATATGGTCTCTGGTTAACGAATCTTGTCCTCTCTCCATCCTCTTGTTCAGATTCATGTACCCTATTGGACAAAACCATGTTCATGGTCATCCTGCTTATCCCCATAGTTATTCTCCAGTGTCGCATAGCTCAATGAATGCCACTCATTCAGCTGAATGAACAATTATGGGAAAAAATATGTATGCCCTAAGTAGTCTAACTCTTGCTTCCTATTTTTAAACTCACCCATTCCAGGCCTCTAAGTCCTAGCCTCATGGGCCTTTTTTCTTCCTGGCTACTTCTACCCATTCTATCTTCTTCCTTCAGTTATCACCCATCTTACTCCTCTGAAGATGTGAAATCTGTTCAACTGCCAGAACTCAGCTCTATTATTTTCTCAAAGGAAGTTAGAGCTCTATCAGGCCTGTTATTTGTTTTATTTTGTTCCTTTATAGAACCTATTACTTTTCTTCTATGTGTAGAAGAGGTGTCATTTGGCTTAGTGAGAACATCATTCACGTGTTTTTTTCAATGAATATATGTCTAAATAAGCAGACTATGAACTCTAGAAAAACAAAATTTTCATCTAATTGTGTTGTCTATTTGCTCTCCTAGTACACTGCTTGGAGTTGGTGAACAATGAAGTATTTATTTAAAAAAGTATCTCACAAAAAATCTCTTGAATAAAAATTAAGGCAACTTGAGTGTTGAGCTGATGCTTGACAGTATATTATACAAACATAACAAATTTAGACTCAACTGTTATCTATAATCTAGGTATCCAGGTATTTTTACTTTGCGTACTTTTAATGATAAGAATGTATAATATTGTAAAAGGCAGTTCATTTCATAGTTGAGCTGGTCTCACTTATTGGGGCAATCTTTCTTATGCAAAATTAATCTTTCTAAACTCCCTCTATGAATTCATTTTTTCCCTATATGAGCAAAGTAGCATCTGCTCTATTGACTACACACATTTTTATATATGAAGGAAATATGTTATCTTCTGTATGTTTCTGTTCACTACAATAAAACAAATGAGTGATGTTTTATTTTCTGTATAAGTCTCACTAGCTCATAATATGGAGTATAGTTAGAATTTTATGAGAAAATGTGCGTACTTATTTAATTAAAATTGTCATAATTACAGATTCACCTGTACATGTAAGATATATGCACAGAGATTCCTTGTATATTTTACACTTTCTTACAAAACTATAGCACATTATCACAATGAGGACAATAACATTAATAAAAGTATTAGTCTTATTCAGATAGCAATAGATTTATTCTCATTCACTTGTGGTTGTTTGTGAATATGTGTGTATGTGTGTGTGTTTGCATGTTTAGTTCTACATAATTTTATCAACTGTGCAGATTTATGTATCCACCACTGTAGGCAAGTTACACTGTTTGAAAATGAACTGTGTTCCTCATATCCCCTCAACTTTTGTAACTAACACTTGACAAGTACTAATTTCTTTCCATTTTCTAAATTTTATCCCATTGAAGATGTTATATGAATGAATCAAACAATCTAAAAGCTTTTTTAATGGTTCTTAACACTCATAATTGCCTGGAACTGACACTGTTAATATGGATGAATATTCTTCTTTGTTGGTGACTATTCTATAGTATGTTTATACTACAATTTGTTTAACCATTCGCTCACTGAAGGATATCTGGGCTCATTCCACTTGGAGGCTACTATGAATGAGGTTGCTATGGATATTCATATATAAATTTGTGTACAAAAGTTTTCAGTGTTATGGGACAAATGGCAAAAAGTGAAATTGTTAAGTTGAATGGCAATCATATGGGATTATCACTTTTTATAGATTTCTTTCTAAACTTTCATTATAAGAAGGTGATTTCCAAGTAGCAGAACTTCTGCATTATATGATTATTAATATCTTTAGGTAGTTAGTATGTATGAATCTACAATTTACTTATGTTCACTGACATAACACAAAGGTCATCCCACAGAACATGTATATTTTACCCTCAGTGGTTTTACTAAGGGTTCTAGAATGCAAGTAGACCAAGCTACTTGTAGGAGTGCCTGAGGATACAGAGCTCAGGCACTTTCTCTTCCCTTAATTGGTCTGATCACGAGCCAATCACAAGCCTAGCACGTGCATGCTCGGGAGCATGGCACAGGGGTGTTAACAGCTATTGGCAATTGTAATTAGTGAATGTCTGCTATATAAGCTTGCTTGTTCCGCATTAAACCGAGCCTGGTCTTCAGAACTCGAGCTCCCGGCGTGGTGTTAGCACTGTCGCACTCACCCTCCTTACCCACACAGGCCGCTCCTGTTTCACTTTACAACAGCTACTGGCTTGCAAATTTGGCAATGACTGACAAGCATTTGAAATACTTCCTTCCTACTTAAGAACAGGATCCTACTCAGATTGAACATAAAAGTTTCCAGGAGATGCACCAGGGCACCACCTGCATGAATACAGTCATTTTAATCATGCAACAACTCCATTTATACTTTGAAAATCACAAGTGACCACAGACATAAATTGGGAGTGTTTTATTTTATTTTATTTTATTTATTTATTTTATAAGCCATTAAGGAAGACAACATATATCCCATTAAGAGTATTTCATGGGGGCTGGAGATGTTTCTCAGTCATAGAGTGCCTGCCTGAAGTATGCTTGAAACTCTGGGTTCAATCCCTAGCAAGACAAATAAAGAAAGATATACAACTGTGCTTCCTGTTTTGTGTAGGTACCTGTGAGTAAATAAGCAAAAATTTTTTTTTAAAAGAGTATTTCATGGATAATAATTTTCCATTAGGTTTCCAATAGTAAATAGATTAGCACGGTTACAAGGGAATATGGCTACATTAATTGAATTTCTTCATGAGAACTTTTAGGGAAGAGAAATTGTTTGGAGCTAAGATACCATTTCTTTGCTTTCCATATTCTTGGTTTGGTGTGCCCTACATAATTTTATGATGTTTTTGGATATATAGCCACACATAAAATTATATATATATATGCAAATATATGTGTATACACACATGTATCCACACTCATAAATATAAGAAATTTTTTGAGCCAACTGTAATCTCCCAACCAGGTAATTATTTTCAACTTATATAATGATTATAAATTGTATGTCTATAAAGATACACACACACATACACACACACATATATAATATCTTAATATCTCTATTAAGTGCTCAATATATATTGATATATGTATATATTAATATGTACTTATTAATATATGTGTATTATATGCATATATATCTTTCTCCTATATCTTGTTCCAACTACCAAAAATGATAAAAATGTCTCCCTTTTCATAATATTTTTGTCTAGTTGAGTTTCTTTCTTAGCAGGTTTGCTCAGGTTTCTTCAGAGAGAAAAATTCTAATAATTCTCACCACAAAGGTGTTTTCAACCTTTTCCCACATCTCTAAAACTCAGTTGCAGTTTTGACCTATACATAATATAAATACCATCCTTTCTTGTATTGATTTTTAGTGGTCATTTTTTGAAACACGCATGGTAGGAATCATATATCAAGTTACTAGAACTTTTTTGGGAATTTTATTTTATGGGTTATTTTCAGTCAATATTTGAGGAGTACTTTATCAAATATAAATATTTCACTGAGGGTTGTAAAATACACCAAAATAAAGTTACTGTTTTTGTATTTTTTTTTCTTTCTCTCTCTTTTTCATTTTTTCAGTACTGGAGATTGAACCCAGCACTATTGCTACTAAGATGCTTCCCCACCCTTTTTTATTCTTTATTTTGAGAAAGGCTCTCTCTAAGTTGTTGAGTCTAGACTTGCTTTGGGATTCTCCTGCCTCAGCCCCTCCCAAGTCACTTACCATTGACCCTGGCCTAAATAATTTTTAAACAAATGGGCATAATAATAGAAAAAAATGTAGAAAATTGCTTTAATATTGAAAAAAGGAAACCAAACACAGCAACAACAAACTAAATTTTAAAAATTTAAAAGAAGAACATCATAAAGCTGGAAGTTTACATCATGTTGGTGCTTTTAAATAGATTCACGTGTCAAGTTGATTTCCATGTGGAACTGAATGCATTACTTCATCTGAGAATAATATGACATGAATGCTGTCATGATAGTGAAAAAGTAGCTTAGATTGAAAGAAAAAGCAGTTTTGGAAGATGGGTTCACTCAATTTCAGGAACTGTATAAAATTTTACTTGATTGGCTAAGAAAAAGTTGTATCATCTATATTTTTTGATTTAGAGAAACAAAGATCCATTTTATTAAAATTTTTTAACATCTTTGACAGTATCAACAAATAAAAATCAAAAATAAAGACAAAGGATAGAACAGCTGACCATATTAAAAACATAATAGATAAAAAATTAAAAATATAATTATTACATGAATACAGGGATTATTTTAGTCCTTTGGCATCCTGTTGCTATTACTTCTTTTCTCTACAAAGCATAAAAAATAATCTCATGTTTCATTATTGAGTATATTTTTCATTTCATATACTAAAATAAAATTTTTGATTTTATTTTAAAACTGAAAGCGGATCAACACAGCTCATAAATTTTCTCTCTTTTTTTAATAAACCAGAGGGTCATCATTCCTAACTTTGAAAGGACAAACCATATTGAATCACTTAAACTTAGTTTTCTTGCGGACATAGGAACAAATGGGAAGAGAACCCTTATTTTCAGTCATCAAGACCTCCTTCAGGAAGCAATTTCCCCAGAATTTCCATTGTGAATGGTCAGGTGGGCTAATAAACTAGAAGCTCCAAGATATGACAAGAATGTATGTAAATAGATGTCCTAGTCAACTTTTAGCTTCTGTGATTATAAGACCCAACAAGAACAATTTTAGAGGAGGAAAGTTTATTTGGGGCTCTTTTTCAGGGGGCTCAGTCCATAGATGACCAACTCCATTGCTTTGGGTCTGAGATGAGGCAGAGCATCATGGTGGAAATGTGCGGGAGGAAAAAATGTCAGGACATGGCCACAAAAACCAGAGAGAGAATGATCCTCTTACCAGGGACAAAATGTATACCCTAAAGGCATGTCCTAAAGACCTCCCTCCTCTAGCCACTCTAGTGCCTACATTTATTACTCAGTTAATCCATTCAACTGTATTACGGCACTGATTAGGTTAAGGCTGTCATAAAACAATCATTTCACCTCTAAACTTTCTTTGATTGTCTATCATATAAACTTGAAATATACAGATGTTATATAACTAGTTACTGGTCTATATTATGTTACCCTAATCTGATCATCTTGTAATACATCAATCAATTTACCAGTCCAATCCTTTTCATCCTCCCTCCTCCAGACCCTATTTCAAATTTTAAAATCTAGAAAGTACTGCTTTTAAATGTTTGATGGGCATTTCAGACACTATTCAAACTCATTCCTTCATATATGCCTTTCCCAGCTTAGATCAATCCTTTTCTTTTCCATCTTGTGTTAAGAAAATACAACTTGGGTATTTTGCAGTTTTTGCCATATTTATTCAAATTAGCCAACTGTGCTTTGGGTTTCAGGAGAGCAAGGCCATACCCTATCCATCTTGGTTTCTTCACATTGATGGAGCACAGTACCTGCTCCTTAAAGTGTTTTGTTTTGTTTTACCCTCCTCTACTTAACATATGCCTATTGAACAGAATTGCAAAATATCCAAATAGAAAGACCTTTACAAAAAGATCCAAAGTACCAGTCTTGCATCTGTGCAACCTCAGTCTTCCTCCCTTAACAAAAACAGGGATCCTCTTGAAGATACTGAGTGAAAATTTACTAATAAATTATTATAAAGTGCTAAATGTTTTCAGTGTTATATACTTGTTTTCAGTGAACTCAGCAACCATCTCAAGAAAGATAAAAAGAAAAACAAAATAAACTAAAATGCTAAAAGTAACTAAAAAGTAAATCTTTGCATTAGTCTGTTGGTTTAGCATAGTTTTGTTTGTTTTAATGGCTAAAAATCTTGTCTTTGCAGACTACATAATTTTGCCTCCTTGGTTTAGACATGCTATTACAGATATCTGTATTCATAGTATTACTTATTTTTGACTTTTTTTATTTGTTTAAGCATAAGTAATATCTCCTGATTATTTGAGCATGATTACCCCAATATCTAGCAATAGGCTCTATTCAGTGAGACCTGCATCATAAAAATCCCTTGTTAAAAAGATTAAAACCTATGTGTGGCCCTGATTAAAACACACATGGAGGATCTGTTGACCTGGATTGCTTGACTTTTCAAACCGGAAAGCTGATGATTCGTTACACTTTAAGTCATTTGAAAATTCCAGCTGTCCTAGCTATAGAGATTGCCAATAAATCCTACCATCACCCATGGCTTTTCCTAAAATCTGTGTTGTTATGGATTTGGAGACCTACTGGTAAATAATGAGAAAACTTGACAAAAATTATGTCAGTTAGGTTATTCTTGAAGTTTTTTAAATTAGACTCACATTTTGTGAGAGAAAATAATCTTTAGTCTCAGTGGATTGTATCTTTGTAGTGTTGTCATGTTATAATTGTAAGATTGTAACTTTCAGAGTTCCAACAGAGCTGTATACAAAGACATATGTAACCTATTTTCATTTTTTTATTTTTTGAACTTCTAGGGATGTATTAGATGGCTGAAAATACAAAACTGTCAAATCCCTCCCACCCATGCCGCAGTTTAGGCCCATGTAATGAGGAGATATCATGACTCACAGCAATACAAGTGAGGCAGTGTTTGTATAAAAGAGAGAAATAAAACAGATGCACTTAGAAAATACGAGTATGACTGAAGGTGCCATTCCAGTTGTTATGTGAAAGACAGGATTCAATTTTGTTGGTTCAAGACAATTTTTAAAAAGCTATAGACATGATATGCACCAGTTTACATAGCAATTTTAGATATGTTCTCCTTTTTATTTCAGGCAAAGAAAATGGTGTAAACAAAGAATGAGTTACATTTTGAGAACAAATTATTTACATTCAGAGCATATTTTACTGTTGTTCCTGCGTGTGTGTGTGAGTGTGTGTGTGTACCGACATAGGACATAGGACAAGCTTGCTTTATTACCATCATAAGATAATGTGGTAACTGCCACATCATATGTAGTCAGCAAATAAGGCATCAGTAAAGTTCATAATATAATTGGACATTTAATATTAGGGCCATAATATCAACCACCCCATAAGTGTACTGGAAAATTCTTCATACTGTTTTCCCTTTATAAATAAAGAAAACAGAGATAAAATTTGTTAAAATCCCCAAGACATAATTTGTTTTTTATTCATTCATCCAATCAGCAAATATTCATTAAATATATTCTATGTGTCACAAAGTGATGCTCAGAACATTTCATTTATGGGAGGAATGAAGGAGGAGAAAAGAGACCAATTTATTCTACGTATGGTGATGCTAAATAGTGTTGCATTAGAGATAGACTACTATAATAAACAAAGCATTTTATTTCTTAAACTATTATTTTTATACAAATTTCATAAAATTTATGAGCTTAAAAACTTCCAATCCCAGTCCAGGGCAGACCTCACTGCAGGAGCTTGGAATGACAAAGCACCTTCATTGTCATAATCTTATTTGGTTACTCATTTCTCTATAAAACACAGAAAAAATTGCATGTGTTTCTATCCACGTCTATGCTTGTATCTGTATGTACACAACATTAGTCAAAGTATTTATAATCATATTCTTGATTTAATATCAGACACACACTCTTACTTTATACATTAATATTTTATGCAACTTTTTTCCAAAATTGTATAGAAAAGTAGGTATTATTTAAAGAAAGTTCCAGTTTTCTATCAATAACACCATCTTATTGTTTCACATGCAAATTTTTATAATTATTTTCAAAATATAGACATCAAATGAATACACTTTCTGATTAAGATAACAGCAAAATATTTGGAGTTGAAGAATATGGTTCACATATTCTTGAGAGAATGGTAATTGAGGTCTTTCATTCTATTAATGCTGAACATGAATCCCTAAACTGACAAAATTTTTCCAACATTCATGTCAACTAAAATAAAGACCAAAAACCCAATTAATCTTACAAAATCATTATTAGCACTTCACTTTTATTAAAAAATTCATCTTCTTGTGGAAGATAATCCAAAATTTTGTTCTAAAGTTTAAATGATATTCGATGGGAATTATTATATTTCTGATAAAACAAATTTTATCACTTTCCTGGACTCCAGCTCTTTCTTGCAATTGCACCTTTAAAAAATTTGAAACCTAGTATATTGCTACAGTTTTATCAACACTAAAATCTGCATAAATTTTCTTATAAAACTTGTGATAGACATGTGGCATTAGTAGTCATGGAGTAATATTATAATATTAAAGACCAGTGATATGACATTACCATTTAAAATATATAGATCAATTAAAGTTCATTTAATATAGTCTCATTTCTATCCCCACTACATATGATTCCATATTTTAGATGGAATAGGCCTTTATGAGCTTTATTTAAGCAAGACTAAATAATGTAAATTACTTAATCTAAAAGTATGGCTTTGCATAAAATCAAAACATTAATTTAGATGAATCTTTTTTAAGGAAACATAATGTCTAACCAGTCCTAGAAAACATACCATCTTATATTGTGCACAGTTCTGCAGAGTGATGCATGAGTCAAAACTCAGAAGAAATAAATTTTCTGAAGGTACTTTTGGACTTTCATGGAAATTACACTTTATAGAATAATTAACTTTAAAACCATAATGTTTACATGTTTAGCTGTATTTATGCAGTTAAAATTCGAAAAAATACCTCAGATAATATGAAAACACTTAGAAGAGACATTTTCAAGTGAGAAAGAAATCTCTTTAATTTCTGCTCTATTCTAAACATTTTTGTACAAATGAAAACTGGGTTTGTACTTTCAAATTAATAACATCCTTTTAAATGGATACTCTTTCAGAGTAGACACAGAGTGTAAGATTCAACTGTTCTTTTGTAGAAAAAATACAAAATGAATATGCTGAACTGAACTTTGAGTGGTGATAACTAACATATTACAGACACTCTGCTAGTTGTGAAACATAAAACACATAATTTCCTGCCACTGCAGGAATCCCAGACTAGTTCTAGTGTCAAAGATATCAAATGCTTATGTCACTCTATGGCATAATAGCAACATGCTATGGATAAATAAGTAAGGATGAGTTCACTGATGCCTGGAAAATCCCCAAGGAGCAAATTTATTCTGATTTCTAGGTAAGAACACAAAATGGTTAATGCATGTAAAATTAACTAAAGTACTTGGTACAATAATCTTAGTTGTGATATAATAGAAAACTAAAAACTTAAAATGTTTCACTTCATATCTCATAATAGAATTCATTTGTCATTCTCACAACAAAGATCATGTGTACCACAGTTTATTTATCTCCGAAACCATAAAATATATGTATCTTAGAGGTAAGGATACCCTATCCTTCTAATAAGCATTTTTGAAATTTTCCCACTTGGTTGATATTTGGTCTCACAGCACACAATCTTCATTCAATTATTTTTACTTTCTTAGGGCATAATCCTTAATATCGAAGTTATCGTTTTTCTCCTGCAATAGATCTTCTTCCTATTCCCTCCCTCCCTCCCTTCCTTCCTTCCTTCCTTCTTTCCTTCCTTCCATGAACCCACCCCTTTACTTTTTTATTATTATTTTCCTAAAAAAATATGGTACTCTGCCCCTATTGTTTTTATATTTTTAAACTCCCATAGTGTTAATATTTACATAGTCTATCTGTACCATATTTAAAGAACACATTTATTATTTGCTGATAAAATAATTAATCAATTTGATTAAATTAAATATGGAGGTCGGGCACAGCGACACATGCTTGCAATCAATCCTAGCTACTCTGGAGGCTGAGGCAGTAGATGGCAAGGGGGAAGCCAGCCTGGAAAATAGCAAGACATGCATTCAAAGTAAAATAAAATAAAATAAAACAAAACAAATAGAAAAGGCTGGCAGTGGTAGAACTCCCCTTGGTTTAAGTCCTCAGAACTAGAAAAAAAAAAAAAAGAAATCTTTAAAAAAATGACTAAGATACAACAAGTATCTGCCCAAATCACATTGTTTGGTGGATCATAGTAAGCACATCTTCATATCTTACAGTTATGAATTAACATCAATATCCTAAATTTAGAAGTACAGATACTTCTTTCTTAGTGTATGTAAGAAAGCATAAATTATAGACAAAGACACTTGTGTGACTTTTCTGGAAAATTTATTGATTTGTAATATACTATGACTTTTCCTCATGAATTTAGAAGTATTTCCTGTATCTAATCTTTAAAAGTAAAGAACAAATAATCGATTTTGTCATCCAAAAAATTTAAACTATAAACATTGTGAAACAGCCATTGTTGTAACATTCGTAGTTTATTCTAGGGAATATATAAAATTTGAGAATCATCTTTGCTTCTCCTATGTTCAGGCTGTGGATGGGACAAGGGTCCTGTTTTACTTATCGATAATCTTCTTTCATGTGGTAATAACTCTATCTTATGGACCTAATTTTTTTGTGTCAAATTTTTTTCTGCTTGAAAATATTTTATCTGGGGTATGAATGAATAATCCCCTAATAATTGTATTCACTAATGCATGTTTGTGTATTTGCTTATGTATTATTTATCTGTAGTATAATTCGCCTTGGAGGTTCTTTTTGTTGCTGTTGGTATGTATGAGCTTTGCTACGAAAAACCTCCAGAATGAAGTTCCTCCAAAAGCACATATGGCTAATCATATTCTGCAGTCATATAATCTAAAAAGCATCTCTTCATTTTCAAAATCTTTTATGGTTGGCCTTTGTAACATGGGGAACTATGAACAAAGCTATACAAATATCATTTCAAAAATATCTCTGGTATTTGAACCATTTCTAATCAGAAACCTAACCTCAAATACATTGGCTTTGAGAAATATGATAAGGAATAAATTACTATTAGCATCACTGCCCTGGAATTGCACTGTATTTCTCAAGTCTCCATAGCATACCAGGGCCTCAGCTTTTACAAACCAATTTTCAAACAAATTCCTACTAGCAATGACATTTGGAAGACACACTACAAAATCATTTCATTTGTATAAGGTCATTCATATCAGTCTTTATTATTCTAGAAAATAAATGCAGTTTTTAAAAATTTGTTATATCACAAAATAAGTACAAGAGATCAACTCATTGAAAGCATCAGAGTAGTTTCAAAGCATGACTAATGACACTTACCCAAGAACCAGGTTTGTTTGCAAAGGTTCAGGTACACACTTTCTGGCCTTGTTCAGAGAAAACACAGTCATATTTTCATATTAAAACTTCAGCATGCTGAACATTATCTTCAGGGTGTCTCTCCCATGCTTATAGAAATTCTTTAATAATTTTCCTCTGGCAGCACAATATTTATTGTAGCCCTGCAGATAATAGATGTTCCTTTCTATGACATCCAGCCAGAATTCTCTCTTTGGTTTAGCACCCCAACTTCAAAATAGGAACACCACTTTAAGCTTAAAGTACAACAGATTAAACTGACTAACAAAAACGTATAAATGACTAATTTTGTTCTTGAACTAATAGCCTTCTTAGAGTTTTTTACATTGTGTAATTTTCTAAGGTTTTATTGAGGAACAATTTAAAAAGCAAAAATTGTATGTATAAAACATTATGAGATACATATACAAACACAAGTTCACACACACACTGAGAAATGATTGTCACAATCAAATCAATTAACACATTCATCATCTCACAGATTTACTGCTTGTACATAGTGAGGTTACTTAAGATCTATACACACAGTCTCATTTCATTAGGAAAACACAATCATTTTTCCAAATTACAATTAGTTAAAAAAGTTCAATCATAGTATGGTATTTGGCTTTATCTTATTAATTTTAGAAAATATATCTTCTAATGTACTCACAGATTGTATGTTAATTATACAGTTTTCTCTCAGTTGAATTTTCCAATCAATATTTGATTATGTTTGAGTTATTTTGAAAATGTTTCAGGGCAGATACTATCATAGGGAAAACTGTTAATATGCTGGAATTATATGTACTTCTTAACACATAGCTTTCAAATTATACTTCAATCAAATAATCAAAAATTATTTGGTTTTAAAGGAGAAATACAGTTACACTTTTTCCTGGAAGGTAGATACCTTAAGGACAGCATTATACATACCTTGTCACATAAGATTTGAAAAACCAGCCTACTTTGTAGCTGCATAGGTATATCAGGGGTTCAATTTCAGAGAAAGCTTATATTTATGATTTGTAGAGAGCTTAAAACTATTAAATGAAAAAAAAATGTAATATTCTTGAAGCCACATCAAATTTACATACTTGTCAAACACTGAAACATACAACTTATTATAAAAATGTAACTCATTACAATAAAATGCAAGAAAATATTCCCGGTAAAACCAGTTATAGTCACATATATAAATTTGAGGTGAACTATGTTTAATGTATCTCTAAATCATTTATGTAACTTCCCATCTTTTTGTGGTTATTGTTTTCATTCAGGAATGATAAATTTAGACTATTAAATATATCCATGCCAATAGACTTTTTAAGAAGTAGAAAGCACAAAGCCACAACTAGACAATATATTTATTTATTATGTATTATGTATGTTCTTTGACAGTAATATAGGAGAGAAATAGCACATGCATAATCAAAGCTGTTAAAAAACCACCAAGTACAAAGTAAAAAATGAAAACAAAACTAAAAAGAAATACAAAGTGAGAAGCTATTATGATTTTTTAAACATGCAATTAAGAATAACACATGGTTACACTAGGGGGTTTTGACATTCTGTGTGGCATATGCATCGTAATTATGTCTTAGAAAATGTTGTATACAATAAAACAATTAATATTGATATTTGGGGAGAGAATATATGTTACATTATTTTAAATTGACACTTGTTTCAGAATACTCTTACTTCATATCCCTTCAATCTACTCAAACTCTCTTTAAGCTTAATCAGTTTCTAACCCTTGGGGATGAGGACATTCATCTCCATGTTTAGAAGACTTAAACCTCAAAAAACATAGTCTTTCAAATATGGTATGGGCTTTAGAAGAAATGTAACCATCGACCTGGCACCCTCTTTTTTCCTCTAAAATTGTGCAATTATTAAATAAATTTCACTTTTGTGTGAATAGCTATGCAAACTGTTGATACTTGAATGTTGCTTATGATTTGCACTGTCAGGGGCATAAATCACAAATACCCTGCCAGAGATGGATGTGTGCTCATTCACCAAAAATACGTACTTAAAAAATTATTTTAACTCTTCCATTCACTGACAAGTATTTATTCTAGAAGATGGGCTACCCATAGTTACCTAAGAAATTAAATGTTTTAGAACCAACGGAATTCATACATTTAGAATCATGCATATTAGTTACTGTGACAGTTTATATTCATCATATCTACATGAGTGATCCAGAAGCAAATTCTGGCAAAAAAAAAAAAATAGTAAGAAAAATTAGAAATAAAGATATATAGTTTTTTCGCTTGCCTTTCTGACTTTGCATATTTACTTTTGCAGTAAAGCATGACCTGGTTGTTCATACACAGATGTCTTTTTTCTTCTATTGTGTTTTGTTATCTCTCTTTAACTCATGACATGTTTATTCAATATTTTAATTTCAATCTATTTTGTTATTTTTTGTATGATCCCATGGATTTTCCTGCTTCCTTCTTTATTCTTTATTTTAAAACACATAGTCAAGAGATTTTTCTTCGATGTAATATAGTGATTCTAGTGTTGCAAATATATATTTTAAAAAGAGAGGAAGATTCCTGTTCATAGATCATCCATTTAACTCCATTTTTCTAAAGTAGTCTGAATTAGTCAGGGTTCTGTAGAGGAACAGAATCAAGAGAAAGTATGATTATAAAATGGGGATTTATGAGATTGGCTTATACAACCAGAAGCTGGATAGTCCACAGTGGCCTTCTGCAGCTGGAGAGGTGGAAGAACCAGCAGCTGCATTCCAAGATGCAGAAGCCCCAGAACAAGAAAGATCAACAGTACTACCCTAGTCTGAGACCAAGGCTTCTGGAAACTACCTGGAGATTCACTGGCAGAGTCCTCTTTGGAAGAGTAGAGAAGGGAGATTCCGATATCCTCAGATGATGGAAGCAGCAATCAAGAATCCATTCAAGAAGGAGTTGAGCTTGCATCTGCATCTGCTTCCTTGTTCTTCCAACTTTTATTCCATCCAAGCCAGCATGCTATTGGGTGATGCTGCCCACGTTTAGGGAGGGTCTCCACTTCAGTTCACTATCCCACGTTCCAATCATTCCTAGACACACCCTTTCTGACACACCCAGAAGTCTTAATCATCAGCATCTCTTAATCCAATCAAGTTGACAATTTGAACTAACCTTTACATGGTCTAACTAATTCTTGGAGATATTTAATTTACCAGTTTCCTTTGCTTATGGATTTTTTTTTTTGATTTTGCAGAGTGACTAAATCACCCATATCATTTTAATAAAAGGAAATGGAGAAATAGATGTGAATCCTTATACACTGATTATCAGTGGGATGAGAAGGGCCTAACAGGTCTCTATATATTCCCTAATTCCTGAATCTCATATAAACTCTGTGAGTTAGTTGCAATAAAAATAAAATACACACACACACACACACACACACACACACACACAAATAAATAAATAAATAAAAATAAAATAAAACACATTGACCTTTCAGGAATATAAAATATATCCTCAGAGTCTACTTCTGAAGTATTGGTGTAAGTTTACCGCAAAGTGGTGATCAGCTACAGACTCTAGGTAAAATACAAATACAATCAGTTATGCAATAGTTAAACAACATGACAAGAAAACAGGCGAAGTTTTGAAGGGACTTAAGCTTCAAGGGAGCTGTCCATAAGATGTAAGCACTGTTTTGTGGCTTTGTACTAAAGGAAGACTGATGTTAGCGTTTAGTGCAGAAAGGTAAAGCTCCAAAGGTAGTAAAATGAAGAACCAAGAAACAGAGTCCAGGGATCCATGGTGAGTTAAATGAGAATTAGAGAAAGGGAGGAAGAAGGAAAATGGGGATTTAACTGAGAATCAAAATCATGCTCAAAGATTGTTCAATTTGAAGTTAAAAAGAGCATCCATATTTTTCTGAAATGCATGTAAGAACCAAGTCTTTAAAACATAATATTTACAATACTTAGGGTACATACCACAATGCTTGGCATACAAAAAAAAAAAAAACAAATTTTGGCCATTTGCAAGGGTCCCAAGCAAAACCTGATATGACTTAGATTTTGAACCTATCAGAAGAGGATTTAAAAATATTTATTATAAATGCTTTCAGAGAGGTGAAGAAAAAACATTGAAGATACAGGAAATATTATCAGAGAAATAGAAAACAACATGGAAGAATTCAAATAATTGTCAGAATTTGAAAAGCAATAATACCACACTAAAAACCAATTTAGAACTTCGTAGCAGTGTAAAGGTGACAGAGGAAATAGTGAGTATGAGAAAAGTGAATAATTTATGCAATCTGAAATATAAGAAAATAGACTTGAACAACCCCAAACAAAATCTTTGGGAGCTGGGTAATGTATAAAGAAGTCTAGCATATTGCTAATTCCTACTACAGAATTTGAGAGAAGAAAGAATGTCACAGGGCATATAATGGTCAAGAACTTACCAAATTTGGGAAAGATAGATATTCAGTTTTTTAAGAAGCTTAAGAAATCCCAAGATTGACATACATAAAGGAGAAAAGGTGCCTGCCTATCATCTTCCAAAACTATCATTCAAAGGGAAAAAGCAAATCTTGAAGCACCAAGAGAAAAACATTTTAAATACAAAGTAATTGATTTCCATTTAATGTCTCATCAGAAACTATGAAGCAAAAAGAAGACAAAATCATAATTTAAATTTTTGAAAGAAGAGCCATTATGCAGAATTATGCAGACAAAAATCTCTGAAAAAGTAAGACAAAATAAATATATTTTAATAGAAAGAAAAACTAAGAGGAATCACTGCTATCACTTCTGAATGACAGTTAATGCTAATTAAAGGTTCTTCAGTTTGAAGGAAAATGACACCAGAATTAAATTTGAACAACGCAGAAAAACATATGGCATCAGAAATGCTAAATACCTGCATAAATATAATCATCATATTTTGAGGTTTGACTTTCTTTAGAATATTTATGATAGTTTAAACCTTATTGCTCTATCTAAAAATCATACAATACAGAAAATGGGAGGTGACTAAGAATGGTGTGTTGAAAGTCTGGAACACTTTTAAGAGTCACAAAAACTCTCAGATTGGAAAAAGATAAGGATATAATTTAGCACTAGCACTTATGAAAATATTTTGTGAACATGTGATGGCGAGAAGAAATAAAAGAAGGAAGAAAAATTATAAAATAAGAAAAGGAAAGATGATTTATTAATGTGCTCCTGATTCTCTTAGCAAAAAAGTAAAATGTAGATTCTTGGCACCTTTTTATGCCTAATGCTATAGAAAATTTTGAAAAAAAAAATTCCATTGATGTACAATTTCAAATGAATGGAAATTTAAACCAGAATTTTCTTCTTCGGAATTTGCATAGCCTTAATAATTTATAAAGTTTGAATGTATTATAATGGCAATAATACAATGTTATTGAAAATCATTTTAAAGGTACATTAGAAAATGGTATAAACCTGTCCATATTATCTAAGTGTTTTTTTTTTTTTCTTCTTATTTCAACCATTGCTAATTTGGAGCCTTTCCTTATAGGATTGTAAAACACCACACTGAGTTCTTAACTTTTTCCTGTCTCTACCTTCAGTTATGTTATCCTCACTTGTCAATCATGTTGTTGCTCTTGCAACTACCTATCCTGGAGAAGAAAAGATGCTTTCTTTCCCCACCGTCAATAAATCTCAGGAAGATTTGAAGTCTGCTTATGGTGGGAATGTTTCTGGCCTTACTGAGATTTTTATAGGAACGGACTGTTAGAAGGTACACTGATGTTTGAAATTAGCCATCAACAATACAATTATTGTTTTCTGAAAACAGGCAGGTAATATTCCCTTTTCTCATTGCAGCATGCCAGTTCTTTTTGCCTAACTCAAGCAAGAAATTTCATAAAGAACTATTTCCTTCTGTCCCTATTATCAAAGCTTCTAGCGCCCTTGTTTTTTCTCTAAGCTCTACAAGCTGCACAGGTGTGACCTTTGGCAATCCACTAAAGTTACCAGTATCACCTTTCAAAAAGTTCTGATTTCAAGAGCTTTCTTTCCATATCATTGTTAATAATCACGATTTTCATGAAGTATCAGGACAGGGAATTCACACTCATATACCATAATAAATCCAGAGCTCTCCAAACACTAACGTACTTAATATATCAAAAGTACTCTTCCTGTGGATAACTTCCTAATACCATTTATAAGAAAATGTTTGGAAGACATGAAATTGGGGAAAGAGTTTGGTCCTATCAAAGAGGAGTCAGCTGATTATTTGTTAAAAATTTCACAGGAACATTTATTTGTGTGTTTTCAGTTCTATGATTTCTGTCTCTATACATGTTAAGTGGGATTCTGTACAGTTAGTTCTTCATTTACTTTCAAAATTCATTTTATTTATATATTCAAAACATTTTGCCAGCTGTTTATGTTCTATGTACATGGAAA
>JAJEJO010003773.1:141776-163031 GCA_020662805.1 Glaucomys volans | reverse complement strand
AACCCAGTAAGTGAATTAATCCCCTGATGGGATTAACTGAGTGGTAACTGAAGGCAGGAGGGTGTGCCTGGAGGAGGGCAACACTGGTGGCGTGCCTCCAGGGTATATATTTTGTATGTGAGGAATAGAGTCAGTCTCTCTCTCTCTCTCTCTCTCTCTCGCTCGCTCTCGCTCTCGCTCTCGCTCTCTGCTTCCTGGTAATGTCCTGGGCTGCTTATCTCTGCCATGTTCTGCCTCATCTCAGGCCCTGAGGAATGCAGCTGGCTATCTATGGATTGAGACCTTTGAAACTGCAAACCCCCAAATAAACTTTTTTACCTCTAATTGTTCTTATCAGGTATTTTTAGTCACAGTGGCAAAAAAGCTAACTAAAACACCTGGCAACAGAAAACTAAGTCAATTAGTATACCCATTTTACAGATGGAGACCCTGAGGCTCAGGGAAGTTAATCAACTAGCTCAAAGACACACAGTTTATAGTTGATGGAGCCAGACCCTGATCTCAGGTCAGACTACAAAGCCCAAGCAGGCTTCAATTGGTAAATTAAAAACCAGGGGATTGAATAAAGTGATGTATTGTCACTCATTGGCTCAGTCTGTCCCAAATAATTACTTAATAGAAGTTATTATGTTACTCCTCTATTCACATAGGAAATGGTTTTTAAAAGGGACAATTAGGTTGGCAGGTTGGAGTGACCATAATCTCTTAAAAGGCAGAAGATAGAGGCATCAACCAGTTGTTTGGACACTGGAGTTAGGTCATCCAGGCCCTCACACAGAGCTCCCTGACCTGTGTGACCATGGGCAGGTCAGGCTATCTCTCTGGGCTTCCACCTTGTGCAGATGAGTGAGATTAAAATGCATCTTCTCAAACTCCTTGAGACTGCTGCAGGGGATCTGGCTCCCTGTATGACCAGAGAAAAAGACAAGGCAAAGGATCTGGGGATGCACACACACACCAAGCATTATCTGTACAGAGGGAAACATAACACATGCACAAACTTATTTTCTAATTGCATGTAGAATTTGTGACCAGGAAGTTACAAATTCCCATAAAGACCTGAGAATACACTTTTGTCATTAAGAATTTACTAGCTACAAAGCAGAGGAAGGTCACTTGTATTCTCTGAGCTATAGATTTTCATCTGTAATGTGGGAACAGCTCTCATCAGAGGGCTGCTTTGAGGATTTACTATTATTTTGAAAGTAGAGGGTTAAACATAGCATCTGGCAGAGTAAACACAACTTCAAAATATCTGTTACTGTCATCGATCTGCTCTGATGGTAAAAGGAGCTCCTCATTCTCATGCTCTTTAAAGTTGCAGCAAACCAAAGCTGACCACAGAGGGAAGGAAATTCCAGGTGTGGGGCTTCCCCAGGTGACTGAGCATCTCTACTGCAGTCACAAGGTCTCTAGAATATTTGAGAATGCCTAAAATTCTACCTGCTCCTTCACTACACCTTAGTGTTGAGAGCTGATGGGGTGGCAGTACTTAAGATATAAGAAGTGAGAACAACCTAGAAATGGTTTAAGCAAGCAGGGCTTAACATGACTGACCCCATCAATCAGTCATGTAGAAGAGGTTCGCAGACTCTGGATCTGGGGACTCAGCCTTTACATCAGGGAGCCCCATCCTGACTTCTCTTCATCCCTCCTCCGCCATCCTCAGCATCTCTCCTCATGGCCTAAATGAGGCAGCTCCAGGTCCTCTGTCCCTAGCTGAACCACTTTCACAGGGAGGAAAGAACTTCTATGCCTCCTTTTAATTCATAAGGGAGAAAATCTCTCCCTAACCTCATGACACACCTTCTCTGATAGCTCACTGGCCACATGTGGGGTCACAAGGGTACCTCTAAATCAAGTAGGATAAATTATCTGAATGAAAACTCCCCTGACTGAGCCCACCTTTCATACTCACACCCACTGAAAGCTCAACTTTTACTTGAGAAAAAGGAGTTGTTTTCGTTGGCAGCATCCAAGTCTCTGAAAGAGGATCTGGGCCCCTGAAAGAAAAGGGAGAAAGGAATGAAGACCTGACTCTCACCTCCACCACCCTGTCTCACTTCCTCTCCTTTGTCCACTTGTGCCTGAGTGACACCCTTAAATCTGCACCTTTTGGCTCCCGGTTAACACACACACACACACACACACACACACACACGCTCTAGCATTCTGCAGCTCATCCCAGGACCATCCTTACCAGAATGGATCCCCTCTCTGTTGCCTTTTCCTCTTTGCCTTCAAACACCAGCTTCTGGATTGTTCTTTATCTCCCCTTTCACCAGCTTGATCGTGGAATCCAATGAGACTGAGTCTGTTCGCATCTTTCTCCTCATCCCTTCTCTAACTAGGGATTGGTTGCTGTCCTGCTTTTTCTCACAGTTCAGAAGTACCAAAACCACTTAGGGAAGAATGACATACTTACAGAAAAGTGTGGCTATCCTAAATATACGGTTCAGTGATTTTTCCCCAACTGAACGCACCTGTTACCAGCACCTGGCTGGCTCTTGGCACTGGAGCTTGCTGCATCTTCCACCACCTTGTAATCTTAGATGCACATGAAGTTTGCTAAACAGGCCCACGTCTCCCACACGGTGTCAAACCCTCACAGTCGCCCTGTCACAGACCACCAGGAAGGTATGAAACCTGAAGGAAGGTGGCGTATCACAGTAGGTACTTTCCCAAAGAGTGGGAATATATGGCAAATGGTGAACAGGATGTGGTTAGGCCAAGCACTACCCAATAGAAACTTGAAATAAAGTTGGTTATATAGTGTAGTTACTACTTAATCCCATTGGTTATTGAACATGTAGTACATAGGTATGTCATTAAATGACACTGAATCATACAAAGAGGAAGCTATATCTACTTTCAAATTTCAGTTCTTCTGCTTAGGTTAAAGAGAAAGTCTCTGGCACTGGTGTGTCTTTAATACTTTAAAACACTTACTGATCATCCCTTTTAAATGAAGAAGCTGTCTTAGAATCAGTGCCTTTGCAAGCAACAGCATTTAGACAAGATTAATGAATATTGTTTATTTAGTTTGATGGCAACCTTATACTTTTGGCAAGATAAATAGAATTTCTACTTCCAAGGATGATAGCTTTCATTTTAAAAGGAATTAAACTTAAGTGAGCTTAAAGAAAAATAGTGAGGAAAAAAACCCCACAGATGGTGTGCTGATATTGCAAAAAAGAATGTGAAGGTGTTACTTAAGCATCAGAAGTTTGATAGTGTGACATAAATGCTAGGAGGATAGAGACTGAATTTGGACTCAAACACCATTATCTTTTGGTGTAACTATGAGATCCAGTGAAGCAGGTCACATTCCTTTTTTAGGCAGACCCTGTGTGTGACAGGTTTGTCCTGATGAATGGATGTGGAGTAGCATCCCAATTCACTCCCAAACTTTCATCTCATACTGTTTTGATCAAAGAGCAAAGAGACAAGGGACTCATAGGATTTCACTAGTGACTGACTTTGGCCAAAGAAAGGGCATGTGACCCCAATTAGGTGAAAAGGGAGGATTTCTATGCCATTTTACTCAAGTTTTTGCATTGCTGTGACCAATATACCTGACAAGAATGACATAGAGGAGGAAAAGTTTATTTTGGTTCACAGTTTCAGAGGTTCAGTCCATGGTTGACTGACTCCATAGCTCTGCCCTGGAGGTGAGGCAGAACATCATGGTAGAAGGGTGTGGTGGAGGAAAGCTACGCAGGTCACAGCAACCAGGAAGCAGAGAGAGTGCTCTGTTCACCAGGGACAAAACATAAACCCCAAAGTCACGCCCCCCAATGACCCAACTCCTCCAGTCATACCCTTCCTGCCTACAGTTACCACTCAGTTAATTCCTATTGGTGAATTAGTTTACTGGTTAGATTACATCGCTCATAATCTTTTCACTTCTAGAAATCTTGCATTGTGTCACACGTGAGCATTTGGGGGACACCACATATCTGAACCATAACACATGCCATGACCAAGAAAGTGAGGTTTCTCTCTTGTGAGTAGATGTCACCCCAATTGCTCCTGGCTGCCACCTTACAACCATGAGGAGAGTCTCTCAAGCAAAGTTGAGGACACCAGCATGGCAAGATAAAGAGCCAAGGTCTGGTGGCATGACTGAACACATCCTCCTCCCATGCCTAGGTCCTGGCCTGCCTGCCCACTTCCAGTTTTGAGAGATGTCTCTCCTTCTTGGTTAAGCCAATTTGAGGTGGGATTGTTCTGACACTGTTATGGGTCTAACTTGTTTGTATCCTCCCAAAATTCAAATGCTGAAACCTGACCATCGGTTTGATGATATTAAGAGGCGGGGGCTTTGGAGGTGTTGGGTCATGAGGGGTGGAGCCCTTATGAATGGGAGTATTGCCCTTTAAAAGGGGATCCACCATCCGTGCACTCCTCTGTATGTCCAAATGAACTGAAATCAGCATCCTGTAGCAATTCCAATGCTGATAGCAGCCTTACTGACAATGGCCAAGACGTCAAATCAGCCTAGGTGTCAGGGAACAGACAAATGGGTAAAGAAAACTTCCGTCTGCACAATGGAGTTCTACTCAGCTGTTAAGAATGAAACCAGGGGCTGGAGTTGTAGCTCAGTGGTAGAGTGCTTGCCCAGCACTTGTGAGGCCCTGGGTTCGATTCTCAGCACCACATAAAAATAAATAAAGGCATCAAGTCCATATACTATTTAAAAAAAAAAAAAAGAATGAAACCATGTCATTTGAATATAAGTGGTTGGAACTGGAGAACATCATATTAAGTGAAATATCAAAGTTAAAGGCTAAATATTCCCTCATGTGGAAACAAGAGAGAAATAAGGAGTAAAAAAGGGGGGAATATAAAAAAATAGAAGGGATAACAGTAGAGGAAGGGTATCAAGAGTTAGGGAGGAGGGAAGGGAAAGGAGAAGTATTGGGGAATGAAATGGAACAAATTGTATGTGTTTATGAATACGTCCAAACCCCAGTGTTATGTATAATTATAATGCACAAATAAAAAGTAACTCAGAATGGTAAATCCATTAACTATTAATCATGATAAAAGGAGGGCTCCAGAAACCTGCTTTGTTCCATCATTTAAGAACATGGTGAAAAAGCACCATCTAGGAACCAAAAGTGGACTGAATTTGCTACCACCTTGATCTTGGAGTTTTAGATTCCAGAGCTGTGCAAAATAAATTAGCTATTTCTAAGTCACCCAGTCTATGGTATTTTGTTATAGCAGCTCAAACAGACTAAGAATTTCCATAGCTCAAAGCCCCTACTAATCCTGAACTCCTGGAGTCCTCCCAGAGGTGCTGGATGTCCTCCCTAATTCAGTTAACCACAGAGGTATGAGGAATAGAGCAGTTGTCTCAGTACCCCTGACCAGGTGATCTCTGGCTTCCTTCTCATCCTTCAGCACAATTTCTATTGTTTGACTTTCAATTCCTATTTCTTCTTTCAGAACACACTGACAAACAGATCAGTGCACTGAAAAAACCCAAAGGGATGATGACCAATGTTCCTAATCCACCAATGCCACCCACCCAGTCCTCCATGGATCATCATCTGCAATGGTCACACTTTTGCTCACATCTGGTCTGGCCCCTGTTGTGCTGTTCCACCATCTGGGGTTATGAACACAACCCTCTTTTCCTTTGTAGTAAATTTCCATCTAAAACCTCCACCAGTGTCATCAATTCATCCCATCTTTCTCCTCTCCAATCTTTCAGTCCATTTTCCTAAATATAATTGTAACTTTTTACCTGCTATTTGGCTCCAGTCCCTATCCTACAGTGGCCAAGTTCTTGTGATTAAAAATTCTATTACATGTGGTTATAATGAGGACTGAAGAAACAACTGTCGGTGAAACCACACTTTGAGTTCAATTGCAAGTGGCACAAGTACAGGCCACAGAGATGGAGCTTGATTACACTCACCCTTCAATTCATGACACCGAATGATCATTTCAGTGACTCTTGTTAAACTGGCTGCTCCTGAAGGGCTGGTGTGTGGGAAGAAGCCCCGCCCTGTGACTGGGAAACTTCTGCTGTCCACTTGGCTCTTGCACTTGCTCTCTCTCCGTGTGTGATCTTGTGCAAGTAGTCATCCCTTCTTGGGCCTATGTCCTCCTAAATTCTGAGACTCGAGGGCAACAATGAGAAGTGACCAAAAGTCTGCAGACTGAATCAGGGATATTATGGGCATATAGGCCAAGGAGGGGCAAGCAGAAATGGAAAGGACAGGGTTATGTTTGAATATTTTTCCTTCCTATTTTCCAGGGGCCCACCACCAACCTGCTTCATCAGTCTCTGGTGAGGTTCATCCTTCCTCCTTTTCCAGGGAAGGAGTCATTGACCATGCAAGAGCTTTTCCCTTTGATGGCTCAGTGGGGTGTGCTCCCTCCAGATGCAAAGTCACATAGGTTTCTAGGGGAGGGCTCTCTCAGCAGCAGCAGCAGTCCTAAATAGAAAATGAGGAGCACAGCTCCCGTCTGACAGTTGTGCTTGCTCTAGTGGCAAGGTACCATGTGCTTCTAAACAAGACCCACCAGGCCCTTCTGTGTGCCTGACCTTTTTTAACCCTCACAGCAAATCTGCCAGAACCTGTCACCGCAGAGCACTCAGTTCACATGCACACATATGGCCATACCAGGTGTTAAAATACTGAAGTACTTCCACGACTGCTGTAGATAGTTGCTGCTCTAAATGTCCTTCCCTCCACTTCACTGGCCCCAACACATAAGACTGTATGCAGACACTAAGTGGAGCTTCCAGAACCCAACTTTTGTTATTGTTAATACCTTGCTGTTGTTAAATGCTTTGAATGTCATTTTTTCTTTTTTGTACCTGGGATTGAATCCAGGGGCACTTAACCACTGAGTCAAACCCCAGCCCTTTTTATTTTGAGATAGGGCCTCACTAAGTTGCTTAAGGCCTCACTGAGTTGCTGAGGTTGGCTTTGAACTTGTCATCCTCCTGCCTCAGCCCCCCAAGTCATTGGGATTACAGGTGTGCACCACCACACCTGACCCTGGATTGTCATCTTTGAAGTGTAGTGCACATAAGCTGTAATTATATTGATCAGGGGCCTTCCTCCTGGGGAGAAGTTTGGTTGCTTGCCCACAGAATTAGTGATGAATGGATAAATAAGATGTGATTTTAAAGAATCTGCAATGGACTATTATTCAGTCATCAAAAAGAATGAAGTATTGACTAACACACTGCCACATGGATGAACCTTGAAAATATTATAAGTGAAAGCAGATGTAAAAGGTCACATTTGCATGATTCCATTTATATGAAATATCCAGAGTAGGCAAATCTATAAAGATAAAATATACATAAGCGTTAGCCAGGGGCTGGGGGAGATGAGGTGACAGGGAAGTGGTATGGGATTTCTTTTTGAGATAATGAAAATTTTCCAAAGTTGATTTTGGTGATGGATGTGCAATTCCAAACATACATGCTAGAAGTCATTGAATAGCATACTTTAAATGAATGAATTTTATGGTACATAAAACTGTTTTAAAAAAATCATAGGAATCTCCCTAAATAATTACAAGAGTTAGGATTATACACATATGCATGTATATTGACCACCATACTCATATATTATGTACACTATAACACAAATACAGAAGCCAGACTTTTATAGGGTGATATTTTTTTAAAAAATCAATAGAAGTTTTCATATTTTCTGCCTGCAACTCAGTAGATTGCTTTTGGAGACCCCTGCTCTAGAAGCAGCATCCAAAGCTCAGGAAGTTTGCAGAACCTGCCTGCTCACAGAGCCTTTGTTCTTTAAAACAGCATGCAGATTCTAGGGTGTCCTTGAGGTTAAGAGAAGCCAGTGTGTGCTGCTATTTTGTTGTTTGGGTTTTTGGGGTTTTTTTTTTTAATGCTTACAATGTATTGAAAAAGAAATACCACAATGGTGTCAAGATCAAAAAATATTTCAATTATTTACATTTTTTAAATTAAGGGTTTTGACATAAAAAAAAAACAGAACGCAATGTAATTGTGCCATTCATAAGATAATTAGAGCTTTCCTAGTAAAAATTAACTCAAAGCACAACGAGGCAGCGTGGTGCAGTAAGAGAACAATTGGAAGGTTGTGTGTTAATTTTTACTTCTCCTGATCGAGTCTCTCCGCCAAAAATCAATCCTGGGCTCCTGCAGTGATGGGACCATGGACATCTGTCCTTCAGGGTAGAAACAGGAGAGCTGCAGAAAGCGGTATGGGAAGTGGCCTGCGGGACCTCCTTTTTGTCTACAAGCAGTCATTTTGCAGGATTGCTTATCCTTCACCAACAACAGTAATTAGGAAGCAAAAAAAGTGGCGGAAGGTTGTGGGGGGAGCCACCAGTTCAACTGGGAGGAGGATTATCCCGTCTCCTGGAGGCGAGGCAACTCATTAATTCACAGCTGGCAGGATATTTCCTGTTGAAGGTTGATATTAAAAAAAAATTATGTCTTTTACCCATGGTACAATAGCAATGAGGAGAGACAGCCACACACACACACACACACACACACACACACACACCTGTGATCACCCCTCCTTAGTCCCTCCTCTGCCCTCAACCTTTCCAAAGCTAGAGAGCTCTAGAGAAAGGCAGGGTCAAAGTCTCCCTCAGGTCTCAGTCCTTGGAAATTGAGTCCCTTCTTCATTTGGAGCCGCCCACTGGTTGTCATGGTAACTCAACATCTGCTACCCCACTTTGCTCCAGCGGTCACTGGGCTTGGCATCCTCCAAGCTACTGCCGGCTCTGCATTTTGCCTGATGTGCTCCTCCACTCCCTGAGGAATGCACCACACTTTTCCAGCAAAGGAACACTTATTCAAAAAGCGGGTTAGAGAGAAAGAAGAGAGGTTAAATCTGTGCAAACTGCAATTCTGAGAAAGCAAGCTCTCTTGAGTGTGGGGCCATTAACTCTGCCAGTTTTTGCATTAATGCTCTGCATCTGTTGATCTCAAATACTGCAAACCAACCTCCCAGATTTTGTTTACTAGCATTTGTTTTTGAGGAGCATACATTATTTATGAAAATTTCTATAAGCCATTTAAAATATATATAAATTCCATTCTTATCTCCCTTATTTTCTCATTGTAATACATTTCAAGTTTAATTGCTTGTCTGCCTTTCTTTCCACTCACCAATTATTTTTGAAACTGAAGAATGAAAACACAGGTTTCCTTGCCTGCCACATTTTTCTGTTCCTCCAGGTAGCATCTGTATTTCCACTTCCTCTTGGGGAAAAACATAATTTTCCCCTTTAATAGTTAGGATTCCCATGGGTCTCCAAGAGACCAAGAGGTAGCATGGTGCACTGAAAGAAATCCTCTTACCGAAGTCAGAGGATTTAGGATTGGTTTTCCATCAGGGGTTCCTACCCAACTCATTTCTCCTAAGACTTCTCTAGTTTCTGCACTGAAAGTCCTGCATCCTAGGAAACCCACCAAGCTGGGGCAAACTGGGATAACTGGTCACCCTTTTCTCAGCTGGGAAGCAGCAGCATATTCTGGGGAAATTTGCTTTGCCTTCCTCTCACTCAATTTTCAAATTTGTAAAGTGACAATAATAATAAGATGTTCAAAGGTTGCAGTGTAGACAACATATGTTAATATTTCCACTGAATCAGAAGCCCATGCTGAGCAGGCTGTCATTAATCTTAGAGTTTGAATCCTTGAGATTAATCTTGAATCACTCATTCAACATATATGATTGGTTCAGCTCATCTACCACTTCAGACAGGGAGGAGGACCAGGAGTGGGCCAGGGTGAGGGGTCTAGAATGCTACTGAAAGGAAGGATTGCCCACAAGGCAGGACAAGTCCAGATTCTCCTGTGAGAATAAGCAGGTGCCTGCCCACTCTGGGTCATTTAGGTGAGGCTGCCAGGCTAGGATTCACAGTCAGCAGACTCAGGTAAGGACATAACTCTCTTCTGGACAAATTCTATTATCTTTGGACACAATTAGTTTCTAATAGCAACAGTGTTTTTAAACCACCCAGAGTCATGCCTGCTGCAAATTTTATTCTGAGCATCGTTAAAGCAAATCAAAACAAAACCCCCTGGTTCTCAAGAGACCTGGAGAAGTGAATCATAATAGCTGCCCATTTCTCAAATAGCATTACATTTTTGCTTATTGTTATCAATATTTTAAGTAAGGCTTTCTCAAAGATATTGTACTTTTCATGCCTTCTTTCATTATACTTTTCATTTTGAAATAATTACAGCTTCGCAGGAGTTGTAAGAAATAGCAGAGAGATCCCATGCATCTTTCACTTGTCCTCGGTGGTAACACGTTGTAAGCCACAGTGTGATATCACCACCAGAACGTTGGCATCAGTGCCACCAAGATACAGAACACTTCCATCACCAGAGCATCCTTCCTGTTTATCTTTGTCATCATGCTCACTTCTCTCTGACCCTCATGAACTCCTTAATCTTAGCAATCACTAATCTTTCTTTCAAGTTTATCATTTTATCATTTCGAGAAATCACTCAGTGTATGGAATTTGGGGATTGGCTCTTCTTGGTATAATCATCTAGGGATTCCGCAGAGCCTCTTGAGTATATAGGTCATTCCTTTTCATTGCTGAGTAATATTCCATGGTGTGGATATACCATGATATATGGATTAAGTTTGACATGGCTGCAGCCATCTTGTGTCATAACCATCACGATCACTCCTGAGTAATACATGTTAGTTTTTCCTGCATAGTTTCCAAGCAAACTCTAAAGAGACAAAACCTTAAGAATGATATGTGGAGCATTACAGAAAGACCCTGGTGTCAGGGATGTGTCAGAGTCCTTAATATTAGTTTAAGATAATCAGGTGCATTCCAGTTGGAATGAAATCACTTTTTCCTTAACCCATAAAAATTCCTTCTGACCCAAATTGCAGGGCTCCAGCTGGTCCTGCCACCTCCCAGGACCAACTTCTGTAAGACTCCCAGTTAATTGCATTCTGTTCAATCCTAGATCTGCCTGCCTCTCTTCGGTCTCATAGCACATTGGGGTAAATTCTCATAGAGTAAGACTGAGTTGTTCCTGAACATACCATTAATCAGGATATTTAGCTATTTACAAACTTACTATTATAAATTAAAATTGTAATTTTATGGAAAGAACATATATTACATATAAACATTATGGAAAGTACGCAAATGAAAAGATATTTAATAGTTCAGATGTCAAAGCTACCAAAAGCGATCGACAAACTCAATTTTTTAAAAATTTATTTTGATTCATTGCACACAAATGGAGTACAGTTTTTGTTTCTCTGGTTGTACACAGAGTAGAAACACACCATTTGTGTAATCATACATGTACATAGGGTAATGATGTTTGTTTCATTCTGTTATTATTCTTACCACCCAACCCCATCCCATCACTTTTTTTCTCTATGCAATCCATCCTTCCTCCATTCTTGCCTCCCTCCCAACCCACATTATGTCTCATCATACACTTATCAGAGAAATCATTCGGCCTTTGGATTTTTGGGATTGGCTGATCTCACTTAGCATGACATTCTCCAACTTCATCCATTTACCTGCATTTGCATAATTTTATTCTTCTTTATGGCTGAGTAATATTCTATTGTGTATATATACAAACTCAATTGAATCTCTATTATAGTCTTAGTGTTTTTGCTAAAATAGAAAAATCCATATGGAATCTCAAGTTACCCTGAATGACAACAAAAAAAAGTTGAAAAAAAAAAAAACAACAAAGTTAGAGATCTCACACCTGATTTCAAAACTTACTATAAATCTGTAGTAATCAAAATACTGTGGAAACGACATAAATACAAACATATAAATCAGTAGAATAAAATAGAGCCCCCAAATAAATCCACACATATATAGTCAATTGATTTTTTGCCAAGGATAATGAGACCATTCAATGAAGAAGTATTTTCAAAAAATATTGTTGTGAAAATTAGATGGCGTATGCAAAAGAATGAAGTCAGACTCATACTATATAACATTTTAAAAATTAACTCAAAATGTAGTGAAAACCTAAATACAACAGCTGAAACTATACAGCTATTCAAAAATTGAATTTACTATTAGTAAATTCACAATGACTTGTTGGATACAACACCAAAAATACAGGCAACAAAAGAAATATGAAACCTGGCATGGTGGCTCATGCCGGCAATCCCAGTAGCTTGGGAGGCTGAGACAGGAGGATCACAAGTTCAAAGTCAGCCTCAGCAATTTAGTGAGGCCCAAGCAACTCAGTGAGACCCTGTCTCTAATTAAGCACAAAAGAATTGGGGGGGTGGCTTAGTGATTAAGCACTCCTGGGTTCAATCCCAGTACCAAAAGAAAACAAAGCAAAAACAGAAAAAGAAATATGAATAAGATGGACTACATCAAAATTCCAAACACTGTATATAAAGTGAAAAAACCCTAAGAAATGGGAGAAAATATTTGCAAATTATATACATAGTAAAGGACTAATATCCAGAATATATAAAGCACTCCTACAACTCAACAAGAACATGTTTAAAGAACTTAATAGACATTTTTTCAAAGATGATATACAAGTGGCCAATAAGTACATGAAAAGATGCTCAATATCACTATTAGGGGAAAGAAAATCAAAACCACAATGAGATACAACTTCACACCCATTAGGATGGTTATTATTATTTTTAAATAAAACTTATGGAAAGGGCATTATTTCAGCCTGTTTACCTTTGCTGTAACTTGAGAAAAGAGATTTAGCTCACAGTTTTGAAGGCTGTAAGTCCATCATATGATGGGGGATAGCATCAAGGTGTTAGTGTGTATGAAAGAGAGAGAGACACAAAAAAAAGAGAAGAGAGGACAGAGGTATCACATTAGCAAGATGAGAAGCCAGAGAGTATAGTAGGGACAGTTCTGCTTTTTATAACAATCCATTCTCACAAAATTCTGCAATAACTACATTAATTCCTTCCAAGGACAGTGCCCCCAATAACTTAACCACCTCCCACCAGGCCCCACTGCATCCCCACATTGTCACACTGAAGACCAAACTTGCAGTATATGAACCTCTGGGGGACACATATAAGCCATATCCAAAGAAAGTCCAAAGAATAGAAGATAGGGAGAAATTGGAGTCCTTGGTCACTACTAGGGAATGTAAAATGGTGCAATCACTATGGCTAAAAGTTTGGTGGTTCCTAAAAAGTTATTGTGTTTTAGTCAACTTTTTCACTGCTGCAACTGAAAGACCAGACGAGCACAATTGTAGAGGAGGAAAAGTTTGTGGGCTCATAGTTTCAGAGATCTTAGTCCATAGAAGGCCCCTCCATTCCTCGGGGCTTGAGGTGAAGCTGAACATCATGGCGGGAGAGGGTGATGGAGGGCAGCAGCTCACATGATGATCAGAAAGCAGAGAGAGGGAGAGAGTCCACTCTCCAGATACAAAATATATACCCCATAGCCAGCCCCCAGTGAATCGCTTCCTCCAGCCACACCCCACCTGCCTCCAGTTACCACTCAGGGATTAGTTCACTGAATTATGTTAAGGTTATAACCCAATCATTTCTCTTCCAAACCTTCTTGTATTGTTTCAGGCATGAGCTTTTGGGGGATGCCACATCTAAACCATATCATTAAGGGATCCAATAATTCTAATTTGGGGTATATATTCAAAGGACAGAAAGTAGGGACTAGAATAGGCATTTGCACACACATTAATACAGCAGTGTTATTCACAATAGTTATGAGGCAGAAGCAACTGAAGTGTCCATCAGTGGTTAAACGGAGAAAATGTAGTATATACATATGACGGAATGCCATTTGGCCTTAAAAAGGAAGGACGTTTTGATACATGTCGTCTGTGACAGGGAGGAACCTGAAGGGCATTTTATGTCTAGTTGAAATAAGCCCATCAAATACAGCATGATTCCACTTACATGAGATTCCTAGAGAAGTCAAATTCATCACGATAGAAAAGAATGGCAGTTTTTCGGGGCTGGGAGAAGGGGGAAAGAATAATTGCCCCTTCATAGGTACAGAGCTTCAGTGTGGGGAAATGCAGAAGTTCTGGAGATGGATGGAATGACAGCTATACAACAACGTGAATGTCCTTAACACTAAGCTGTACACCTAAAGTTGTTAAGATGCTAAATGGTATACTATGTATATTTTATTGTAATAAAAAATTAATGTACAGGTTTTTGTAAAAACATAAGTTTCACTTTTCTGGGAAAAATGCCCAGGAGTGCACATGCCTTGTCATATGGTAGTTTTGTGTTTAGGTTTTTAAAAAACTGCCAATTTTTTTTTCCAGAGTGGCTATGTTTTATATTCCCATGAGCAATGTATACGGGATCAAGTTTCTCTGCATGTTCACCAGCACTGGGTGTTTTCAATCTTTTTTATTTCAATCCTTCTGACACATGTGGTTTTAATTTGCATTTCCCTAGTCACTAATGAGGTTAAACAACTTTTCATGTGCTTGTTATCTTTACATCCTCTTTGATGAAATATCCATCCACATCCTTTTTCCATTTTCTCATTGACTTTATTTTTACTGTTGCCTTTGGGGATTGCTTTATATATTCTACATACTAAATCTTTGTAAGGTATGTGATTTGTAAGTATGTTCTTTCTATATATTGTCTTTAATACTCTGAATAGGGTCTTTCATACAGCAAAGATGAAGTTCACTTTATCACCTTTTCCTGTTACAGATTGTGTTTGGTATCAAGTCTAAGGAACTAACCCCAGATGCTATGGTCTGGATTTGGACTGTCCCCCAAAGACTCATGTGTTCAAGGCTTGGTCTCCAGTGCAGCAATGTTCAGCGGCAGGGCTTTTTGGAAGTCACTAGACCATGAGGTCTTTACATCCGTGGATCAGTCCATTGATGGGTTTATAATTGAGTAGACTCTTGGGGGTGGTAGAAACTATAGGCCCACCTAGTTGGAGGAAGTACATCGCTGGGGCACACCTTGGAAGGGTTTGTTCCCGGCTCCTTCCTTGCTCTCTTTCTCTGCTTCCTAGGCACCATGAAGTGAGTGGCTTTGGAGAGCTTCCTGCCAATGGAGCCAAATGTCAATGGACTAAAGCCTCTGAAACTGAGTTAAAAGGAACCTTTCCTCTATTGTTTTTATCATAGGAATGATATGTATTGTATTTTATCATAGGAATGAACATCTGACAAGACTACTAGATCCCAAAGATTTTCTTCCATTGTTTTTTCATAAATATTTTAGCATTTTACATTTAAGTTCCTGATCCATTTTGTGTTAGTTTTGTACAAGGTGTAAACCTTAGATGAAGGTTCATTTTTTTTTTAGACATGGATATCCATTTGCTTCAGCACCATCTGTTGAAAATGCTATCCTTTCTACCATTTAAGTGTTTTGCTCAAAATAAGTAGAGCCTATTTGTGTGGGTTTATCACTGGGTTCTCTATTAAATTGATCTATGTGCCCATCCACCCGTAAAAAATCACAATCTTGATTTTACTGTAGTTATATACAAGTTAAAATCAGGTAGACCAATTCTTCCTATTTTATGTTTTTTTCAACATTACTTTTGGCTATTCTATTTCCTTTACCTTTACATGTAAATATTAGAATATAGTCTATATAACAACAAAAATTTTGCTGAGATTTGATAGAAATGGTATTAACTCTGTATATCACTTTGGGGAGAATTGACATCTTCACTGTGAAATAATTTTTCCAATCCATGAAGATGACGTATTTCTACATTTATTCATATTCTTTTCTTTCTTTCTTCAGAGTTTTGTAGTTATCAGCACATAAGTCTTGTATGTATTTTGGCAGATTTAAAGTATTCTAGTTTTTGAGTGACTGTACGTGGTATATTATGTTGCTGATTTTGATGTTCATTGCAGGTATGTAGAAATACAATTGATTTTTGTGTCTTTATCCAATATGCTTTATTCTGCATAATTCCTGATATAATTTTTTTTGTTCCAGAGGTTTTAAAATACATTCCTTGGGGTCTCTATGCAGACAATTATGTTTTCTGCAATAGAGAAAATTTTCTTAATGATCTGTGTGCTTTTTATTTTCCTTCCTGGGCTTACTGAATTGGGTAGAATTTTCATCACTACCTTTAATAAGAGTGGTGAGACTTAGGGAGCAAGAAGACATCTTCATCTTGTTCCTGACTTAGAGAGTACCATTAGTCTTTCACCATTAAGTATAGTAATGTTAGCCATAGGTCTTTTTGTAGATATTCATTATCCAGTTGAGTAAGGTCCCCTTCTATTCCTATCTTTTGGAAGGTTTTTATGACTGATATTATAATGTTTTCTTCACCTTGTTAACATGTGGATTTTTTTTTTAACATGAAGTAACTTTCATCCCCAAACAGAATAAGAATCCAAACAGAATAAGCTCTGTTTGGATACATATTTATGTTTATATTTATATTCATTAGGATGATTGGTCTATAGTTTCCTTTTTCCTTCTTTTTGGAACTCTGTATGGTCTTAATATCAAGATAATAAATTAGCCTCACAAAATGAGTGGGATGAGTTTCTCCTGTTATTTTCTGGAAGCGATTTTTCTAGAGTTGATGTTCCTTCTTTAAATGTTTAGTAGAATTCTCCAGTGAAACTGCTTAAGGCACAGAGATTTCTTTTTGAAAGGTTTAAAATTATAAATTCGTTTTCTTAATAGTTAGAGCAATTCAAATTATTTCATATTGGGTGAGTTACATAGTTTGTGCTTCTTTTTGTTTTTTGCACTTGGTCCATTTATATGGGCAGAATTATCTGTGATATTCCCTTACTAGCATTTGCAAGATCTGTAAGGTCTGTAGTAACAGCTCTATTTCATCCCTAACAGTGGCAATTTGTATCTTCTTTCCTTTTTTGTCAGTCTTTCTAGAGATTTTTCAAGTTTATTGGTCTTTCCGAATAACCAGTTCTTGGTTTCATTGATTTTCTCTAGTGTTTTCCTGTTTTTAAGGTAATTCGCTTCTGCTCTGACTTTATTATTTCCTTACTCTCTTCTGCTTTTGATTTTGCTCTTCTTTCTTTAGGGTATTTTTTGAGATGCTGGGGTACATGGTAGGCAAGGGTCTAACTACTGAGGTACATTCCCAGTTCCCTTTGTTTGGGGGTGGGTACCAGGGAATGAACTCAGGGGCACTCAACTACTGAGACACATTTCCAGCCCTATTTTGTACTTTTTTTAAATTTAGAGACGGGGTGTCACTGACTTGCTTAGCACCCCACTTTTGCTGAGGCTGGCTTTGAACTTGAGATCCTCCTGACTCAGTCTCCCAAGCTGCTGGGATAACAGGCATGCAGCACCATGCTGGGCCGAGACTTTTTCTCTTTTCTAATGGATGCATTTTTTGCTATGAATATCCCTCCTGGCATAGCTTTACCTGTGTCAGGTAGATTTTGATATTCATTTTTATCCTATTCAATTTATTTTTAACTTTCCTTGAGCTTTCCTTTTGACAGGTGAGTTACTTAGAAATGTTTAGTTTCCAAGTGTTAGAACTTCCCTGTCATCTTTTTGTTGTTTGTATTTTCTATTTATTTCCATTATGATCAGAGAACATACTTTGTATGATTTTGGGGGGGACTGTGCTGGGGATTGAATCCATGGGTGGTCTATGACTGAGATAACCTTTTTTTATTTTATTTTTTAATTTGGAGACAGGGTCTTGCTAAGTTACCAAGGCTGAGCTTGAACTTATGATCCTCCTGTCTCACCCTCCCTAGTTGCTGTATGATTTTAATTATTTTAAAATTTGTTGAGATTTGTTTAGTAGACCAGGGTGTGATCTATCTTGGAATATGTTCAGAGGACACTTAAAAAGAATGTGAATTCTGCTGCTGTTTCATGGAATATTCTACAGATATCATTAGATCCTGCTGGTTGATGGTGTTGATTTTCTATCTAGATGTCTATTGAGAATATGATGAAGTCTCCAGCTATAATTATGAATTTGTCTAGGTCTACTTTCAGTTCCACTAGTTTTTGCTTCCCATATTTTTTAGCTCTGCTATTTGATGCAAGCACATTTGGGATTGCAATTTTTATTTGTTAACACTTTATCATTAAATAATGTTCTATTTCACTTTTCTTTTCTCTGAAGTCAACTTTATATGATTTTAGTATAGACATTCTTGCTTTACTTTGGTTAATATGTACACAGTACATTTTTTTCAATCCTCTCACTTCCAATGAGCTTTTATTGTCAGATTTGAAATTTATTGCAAACAGCCTATAATTGGATCTTTTAAAAACACAACCTATAAATCTGTCCTTTAACAGGTATTTTAAGACCATTTATACTTAATGGATTTATTAATATTTCAGATCTTAAGAAGGTCATTTCATTTTCTGTTTTCTGCTTCTGTCTTGTTTCCACTTTTTCTTTATCCTGACTACTTCTGGGCTATGTGAATACTTTCTGGAATTCTATATTTATCACTAGTGTTTTCAGGTGTATTCTTACAATTTTTTAGTGGTTGTTCAGATATGACATTATATGTGCATAGCTTATCACAGCCTATTGATATCACCATCTCACCATTACACAGGTAAAATACAGAACTCTTATCTCCTTTTATACCCCTTTAGCCTCCAACATTTGCAGTTTGTCTTAACTTTCTTCTACAAACAGCTACAAATATGTCAGATAGTCTTATAACTTATGCCTCAACTACCAAATATAATTTTGAAAACATACCAAAACACCCTCTATCATAACTACTAAATGTGCTTACTTAGTCTTTGCTTTCCCTCGATGTTCCTAGGCTCCTTCTGTCATAATTTTCTTTAATTTTAAAACATTTTCTTTAGCCACTCTTTCAGGTGGGTCTGCTGGGGACATTTCTTTGATCCCTTCATCTGGGAGTGTCTTAATTTCCCCTAAAGATTTTTCTTCCTGTAGGATATTCCTACTATTCATAAGATTCTAAATTGACAGGGTTTATTTTCTTTCACTATTTGATGTTTTAGAGCCACTTCAAAAGAAAAGTGCCTTCATTTTCTGATAGGATCTATTTTATAATTTTTTCCCTTAAAGGCAAGGTATTATATTTTCCACACACTAATTTCAGGATTTTTTCTTTACCCTTTGTCTTTAGATTTCAGAAGTTTAAATGTGGTGTACTTGTGAATTTCTTTGAGCCTCTCCCCTTTGGGGTTTTGCTTGTTTTCTTTAGACTTATTTTTAAAACCAAATAAAGGAAGCTTCAACCTAGTTACTTAACTACTTTTTAAGCCCCATCCCTTCTCCTTCCAGGATTCAAATAACACAGATATTAGATCTTTTGTTTTAGTCTCAAATGTCCAAGAAGTTCTGTTCAACATTTTCGTCTATTTTCCCTGTTATTCAGATTGGGCAAGTTCCATTGTTTTATCTTCTAGTTCAGGCTCTTTCCTCTGGTTCCTCCATTTGGCTGTTGGGCATACCCATTAGTTTATGCTGTTTTGGTTATTGCCTTTCAAGGGTGTTTGCAATTGCTTGTTGAAGTGTTTGGGGGATGTGTGTTTAAGCTGCTTCTTGAATAGTTCTACCATCTCTGTTATCTCGGGGTTGGCATCTATTGTCTTTCCTCGTACGTCTTGAGATCTTCTGGGTTCTTGGTATGAGAAATGATTTTTAATTTAAACCTGGACACTATTATTTTATTAACCTGAATTTTAAATATTTTTAGAAAATTTTCTTGAAATCACTGTCAGGGGAATAGAGAGGAGTGCCACCTTGTTTCTGTCAGAGGGGGTCAAAGACCAGGTTTCCTACTTGGCCCCCATGGACACTGAAGTGGGGAGCTCCTCATTAGTCTGGGTAGAGTAGGGGGTTCCTGCTCCTCAGCAGGCTTCCACTAATACCTCCCTGGCCGTATGGGAGGAGTGTCTCATTATTGCTCCCCATTTAGCTTGCACTGACACAAAGGGGTTTTGAGTGGTCTCATCCTGTCTACCAGGCTGCTCTGACAGTTCATCAGCAACCAGCTGGACGTGATCAGGACAGACACCTTGAGGGAAGGGGCAGCTTTGTTACTGGTCTCCTACTGGACCTTCTCCAGCACCATTCCGGTGAGGATGTATTAACGCTCATTATAGCCTGGTGGTAGAAGACCAGGCTCCTCCTTGGCTTTGGTAGGCATTAATAGTGGTTGGGGTTGTTTGTGTATAGTGGAGAGATTGTGCATAGGCTTTTGTAAATTCAGTCCATTGATTTCTGAGGTTTCTTTGTCATCTAAATTTTGTTTTCGAATATTCTAATAAGAAGGAGTTAGAGATAGGAAGAAAGAGGTCAATTTGAAAATTTTTGTATGAACTAAGTTTTGCGCTTTCTGAGATTTCCTCTTTCCAGCCATTAGGTTAGGCAATAAAAATTGCATTAGAGTAAGCTAAAACCATTGTAAAAAGACAGTAAAATATAAAATGATTACAAGTACAATAGAAGCCTGTTTTTCATGCACATAGAAACTCAAGATAAGTGCTCCTAGTAAGTAGTGACCTCCTTGAAGTGATTCAGGGATGAAAGCACATTCCACCTACACTTCTGCCCCAGCTAGGGCCTCATTCAGATCTGCATACACCCAGGGGTGGCAGAATGAGGTGTTATGGAGGGGCTCTCAAAAGCCATTCTATAGGCAAGAACTTGCTGAAAAATGCATTTTAGCCATGTGCCCTTTTACAATTTCCTTATTGAATAGGGAGAAAATAAATTAGTGGGCACAATTATTTATCTTTTTTCCTAGAAATATTATGTTGCTAGTAACTATTTCATTTTATCTCCATAATTTACTCAGACTTTAATTATATTTTGGATGCTTTCCCTTCAGATAGTTATAAAAAGTTGAGTCTATGGGAAGTGTTTTTGTTCAAATGTGCTCTCTCCTCTCAAATTATCCAAGGCCTTTCCTACGTACCTACTGACATGTCTTTCTATAATTTCAAACACAAAAGATGAATGTAAAAGTTGTCCCTATTTTTCAACTGTATTTAAAATTGTAATACAAAGATTTCAGCTCCAAAAAAAAGACCTGAGTTATTTTTTCAATCTTCTATAAAAGAAGAATGTTTTGGATGCTTTTTAGGAATTTATTTAAAATCTCTATCTCTTAACAGTTACATAACCTTGAAAAGGATATGCTTTGCCAGCTGCAGTGGTGCACGCCTGTAATCCCAGCACTTGGGAGGCTGAGGCAAGAGGATCGCGAGTTCAAAGCCAGCCTCAGCAACCTAGCGAGGTCCTAAGCAACTCAGTGAGATCCTGTCTCTAAATAAAATACAAAAT
>JAJEJO010003773.1:121381-136776 GCA_020662805.1 Glaucomys volans | reverse complement strand
AGACTTATAGGGTTCCTGCCTATTTCCAATAACTCCCTTGAAGTGAGAGATCAATATTAGTAGCAAACCATAAAAGCAATATGTGTCCTTAATCTAAATAGTCCCTATTAAGATATTAACAATGTTGTCTTAACAGAGATGAGTTCAAATTATTATCTACAGCATAACCAGTAAGTCTGCAATAAGGACTGCAATTTCTAATGTTGGACAGGGAGGATGAGGAGGGGTAGAGGACATAACACTGAAGAAATAAGAAGTGAGTCTATAGATATACTGTGTCATAGGAATAGTGGAAGTGGAATTAAAAGAAATAGGTTGTTAGCATGAGAAAAAAGAAATTCTCTAAGGAAATAGATATATAAGAGGAAGATAGAGTGATAAGAATATTAATAAAAGAAAAAGGAATACAGTGGGTATATTAGGAATAATCATAGTAATAAAACTAATTTTAAAACGTTCTATGATAAAAATATACTGTACAGTTCAAACCTCTTATTTTTCAATAGCCTGATGTTTGAGAGGTGTTTGATCAAGTGGTGACCCAAGAAGGGTTCTGTCCCTCCAGGTTGGGAATAATCAATGCTTCCAGGCAGAGAGACCTGGTGTTGATAGATGATCAATTGCAGCACAGGCTCTAGACTCCAGGCAAGGATGTGGGCCTGGGCCCTAGACCAAGTTGGGGAGGGGGCACAGACCTGTTCTCAGTGATGGAGACACTGGGATTGATGGCCCAGGCAGGCCTGAGCTCTGTGCTGGGGACTCAGGTGGCCGCAGGCTGGTCCTCCTTCCCAGAGATGCTGTAAAATGGTGCCGCAAAAGAGAATTATTAAAGTAATTAACACAAAAAGGCACACTGGTGGATTTAAGCATTAGAAGTTATAAAGGGAAAAATGTAAACTGCAGAAAATACTCAACAATGTAAAGGAAGACTACAAAGAGAAAATTCAACAGGAAAGAGTATGTTTGATATGGAAATCAGACTGAATATTTAACAAAGAGATGATAGTTGTGAAAAATAGTGTGATAGAACAATGGAAGAGAAATAATCTTCAAAGATAAAATAGAAGAAAAGATTTGAACCATCAGAAGAATTGGAGTGTGGATTAAAATAGCTCAATATAAAATTCAGGGATGGCTAAATTCAATTAGGACTATCACAATCTATTTATATAGATTATAGATGGGAACTCTGGACAAAACAAATGCAACTAACTACTCAAGGACATCTAAAAGTAAATGAAAGCACAATCAGGAGAGTAAAAAAAGTTGATAAACAATCAGAGGAATTTTGAGAACTAAACTATAATATAAAGTAACACTCTTGAATAGTGCACCCATGCATAGGAGAGATTCAAATCAGCAAAACATTTGGATTGAAAATGAATGGGATTTGGAACACCCATCCACACAAAGCAAGACAGAACTTTCCAGTTTAAACCTAATCAGGCTACCTGCTGAAATGAAACTAAACAAGCAACACTCTGAGAATTTTAATAGTCCCATAGTCTCATTTCTTTGTTTTGTTTTGGTCCCAGGGATTGAACTCAGGGGCACTTGACCACTGAGTCACATCCCCAGCCCTACTTTGTATTTTATTTAGAGACAGGGTCTCACTGAGTTGCTTAGTGCTTCACTTCTGCTGAGGCTTTGAATTTATGATCCTCCTGCCTCAGTCCCAGGAGTCTCAGGGATTATGGTGTGAGCCACTGCACCCGGCTGAGACTCATAATTTTTTAGATGTCTGTCATAGAATCCCCAAATCACTCTACTTGCAATGAATTAGGAATGAGGAAAATGTGGCTAATTCTTGAAGAAGAGACAACATATGCCAATCTTCAGATGAGGCTGAGGTCAAAGTGATCAAAGGTTTAAAGCAACCTTTATATCTATGTCCCAAAATAAACAGTTGACATAAATGAAAGGATAGATGTCCTCAGTAGAGGACAAGAAACAGAGCCTGAAGGATCTGTGAGAAAATGACAATGTTTAGCATTCAGGCAATCATATATCAGAATGAGTAGAGAAAGAAATCTGGGTAGAGAAAAATATTTGAACTATTTGAAGAAATAATGAGCAGAATTTTCATGTTTGATTAACGATTTAAATATGGGTAAGTATAAAAGGCCATATTAAACTCTTTCATATATGTATGAAAGCAAAAACATAACATGAAGAGGAGAATAAAAAGAGGTATATGGTTGTAAGATCCTTACATTTTTCTTACAGAAGCAATGCAGAAAATGGAAGGTACATACATGGTAATCATTAGAGCAATAAGACGACAATGACTATAACAACCACAATACAAAGGGACAGCTCAGAAGCCAATAAACAAAGGAGCACTTAAAAATATTCCAACAATTCAGAGTAGGCAGGAAAGAGGAAACAAGGAACAAAACCCAGAATTGATCAAGAGAAAATAAAATAGTAACCTAAATCGAATTATAGCAATTATTACAGCAAATGCAAGAGACCTAAATATATGAAGACAAAGATTTCCAGAATCAACAATACCCAGCACTTATCTATCAAAAAATCTATTTAAAATTCTTGATATTAATAGATTCAAAGTGTAAAAATAAAATGTGCAAAATGCTAAATAAAAAAATTTGGAGTGGCTATATTAATACCAGCTTAAGTAGAATACAGAACAAGAAAAAATACAGCTCACAGGTAAGTGAGCTGTTATACACTGAATTGTGTCACCCTCAAAATTCATATGTTGAATCCCTACCCCGCAACATGATTGTATTTGGATATAGGGCCTTTAGGGAAGTAATTAAGATTCAATGAGGTCATAAGGGTGGAGCCCTAATCCAATAGCACCACTGCCCTTATATGAGAAAGAGACTGGATCTGTGTGTACACACACAAACCAGGGAAAGGCCAGGGGAGGACACAACCACAATGCAGGAAGAGAGGTCTCATAAGAAACCAGCTCTGACAGCACATTGACCTTGGACTTCCAGCCTCCTGAACAGTAAGAAAGTGCATTTATATTGTTGAAGCCACCTAAATTCTGGTATTTTGTTACAGCAGTCCTATCAAACTAATTCATGGGGAATTTCTTAAAGTAAAATTATTCTAAAGATGTACTCATTTAATAAAAGAGCTTCAAAATTTATAAGACCAAAATGGTAGAATTGAAAGGGAAAAAAAAATTCACCAAGTAGATTAAAAATGAGAAATAACATTGGAAATTTAAAAACTATCAACCGTATTGACCTAATAAACATCGATAGAACATCCAACAAACCCAGGAAATTGTATGTGTATTTGCATTCATATATACATTTATATGTGTATTATTTATGGACACATACAATCTTCATCAAGATAAACCATATCTTGAGCCATCAAACAAAACTTAGAAATTAAAAAGAATTGAAGTTATAGCAAATATCTCTCTAATCATAGAATTAAATTATAATTCAATACCATAAAGACATCTGGAAAAACCCAAAATATTCAGAAATAAAATAACATATGTCTAAGGATGAAAGAGAAAGTCTCAGTAAAAGCTCAAAACATTTTGAGCTGAATGAAAATGAAAATAAAACATACCAAAATTTGTGGGATGAAGTAAACAATGCTTAGAAGTTTACAATAAAAAGATGTTTTTAGTGGAAAAATTAAATCAATACGGGCTTCTATCTTAAGCATTTAGGGAAAAGGGAAAAAATTGAATACAAAGCAAGTGGAATGATGAGAATAAAAAAGGATAAATAAAATATTAATAGAATATAAATATAAAATAATTATACCCCAAAGCCAATCCTTTGAAAAGATCAGTGAAATTAACCTATTGGAAAAAAAATCACAAATTTTAAATATTAGAAATGAAAGAGAAGATATTATCATAGCCTCTTAAAGTCATTCAAAAGATAATGAAAGAATACTATAAACAACTCTATGCCCATAATTTGACAAATTAGAAATGAACAATTTTTTCTTAGCTTGTCTTTTTCTACAATATTTTAATTGACAATTATATTGTGATTATATGTAAACATATATATATAAAATAATGCAGGATGATTAAATCAAGCTCACTAACATATCCAGCACCTTACTTAGCTGGATTTATGTGTGATATTTGACATTTACTCTTAGTTATTTTGAAATACACAAAGCATCGTTGTTGACTATAGTCACCCTGCAGTGCAATAGATCTGGAGAGCTTATTCTTCCTGCCTTGCTGAACCTTCATGATCTTTGACTATCAAGTCCCGTGTTCCCCCACTCCCTCCTCTGCCTCTGGTAACTACTGTTCTTTTCTCTTTCAAAGTTTAGCGTTTTTAGAAGCCACCTATAAAGTGCCTTTCTGTTCCTTGCTTATTTCACTTAGCATGATGTCCCCCAGGTCAATTCATGCTGTTGCAAAGTGACAGAATTTCCTTCTTTAAAGGCTGCATAGTATACCATGGAGTATATTATAGTTTGCATTTGGAATGTCCCCCTAAAATCCATGTGGTAAAGGCTTGATCTCCAGCCGATGGCACTTTTAGGAGGTGACAGGACCTCTGGGGGTATCATGGGAGGAAGTTAAGACATGGGGGGTGGGTACCTTCAAAAGAGATTGTGAATCCCTGCCTCTTCCTCCCTCTTTTCACACTGGCTGTAGCAAAGGAAACTATTAACAAAAAGACAACCCACAAAATGGGTAGAAAGTATTTGCAAACCATACAAACAATAAGAGTTAAATATGCAAAATATATAAGGAATTCAAATAATTTAGTGGGAAAACAATCCAATTTAAAAATGGGCAAAGTCCCTGAACAGGCATTTCTTAAAAGAAATGTGTCAAATGCTTTTTTCTGCACCTCTTGAGGTAGTCCCATGGTTTTCATCCCTTATTTTGTTGAGGTAGTGAATCACTTTCATTGATTTGCATATATTGAACTATCCTTGCATCCCAGGAGTAAAATCACTTGATCCTAGTGAATGATTCATCTCCGGTACGCTGAATTGAGTACACTATTATTTTGTTGGGGGTTTTTGCATCTATGTTTATGAGGGACATTGGCCTGTAATTTTCTTTTTTTGTAGTGTCTTTATCTGGCTTCAGTATCAGGGTAATGCTGGCCTCAAAATTAGTTCAAAAGTATTTCCTCTACCTCAGTGTTTTGGAAGGATTTAAGAAGGATTGACATTAACTCTTCAAGTGCTTGGTAGAATTCAGCTGTGAAGCCGGGATTTCCTTTGATAATTTTTTTTAAATTACTGGTTTAATCTTACTTTTTATTAGTCTATTCAGACTTTCTATTTCTTTATGATTCAATCTTGGCAGGCTGTATGTGTCCAGTAATTTATGCCTTTCATCCAGTCTATACAATATGCTGGTGTATAAAATGTTCATAGCAGTTTCTTAAGATTCCTTGCTTTTCTCATTGATCAGCTGTAATATCTCCTCTTTCACTTCTGATTATCAGTCTTTTTTTGTTTTAGTCTAGTTATGGGTTTATTGATTTTGCTTATCTTTAAAAGCTCAACTAAGTTTCATTGATCGTTTTCCATGGTTTTTGTAGTCTATTTGATTTATTTTTGCTCTGATCTTTATTTCCTTCCTTCTGCTAACTGTGGGCTTAGTTTCTTTTCCTGCTTAATGTAACATTAAATTGCTCATTTGAGTTCTTCTTTGGTATAAGTATTTATTACTATAAATTTCTCTTAGAAATGCTTTAATCTGCATTCCATAAGTTTCAGTATGTTGTGTTTCTATTTTCATTTGTCTCAGGATTTTTATTTTCTCTTTGATTTCTTCCCTAACTGTTCAGGAGCATATTATTTAATTGCCATGTTATCTGTAAATTTTCCAGGATTTCTCCTGTTATTGACTTTCATTTTTATACCACTGTGATACAAAAATGCTCAATATGATTTTGGTCCTCCTAAATTTGTTAAGACTTGTTCATGGCCTAGCATACAATTTATGCTAGAAAAATGTTACCTGCCCACTTAAGAAAACTGTGTGTTCTGTAGCTGTTGGATAAATTTTCTGTGTGTGTCTGTTGGTCTAAAGTAGAATTCAAGTCCAGTGGTTTTTTCAATTGATTTTGTACCTGTATAATTGGTCCACTGATGAAAGTGGGGTACTAAATTCCCCTAATATCATTGTTACAGTCTATCATTATATACTAACCTTTGTCTTTTTACAGTTTTGACTTATAATCTATTTGATATGATAGGAATAGCTACCCCTGCTCTTTTGTTTTATATTTGTGTGAAATATCTTTTCCCATTCTCCGCTTTTAGAATAAACATGAATTTCTTGAAAGATACTAGCTACCAAAATATTCAGAACGAAACGCATAACTAGTACTGTACCTGTTATGGAAAGTGAATTTGTTATATAAAGCTTTCCAACAAAACAAATCTTGGTCAAAGATGACCTCGCTGGGAAGTTCTATCAAACACATAAGGAAAAAAATAATAATGCTAATAGTATATAATCTATGTCAGAAAAAGGAAGAGGAAAGAGTTCTGTTTTAGTTAGTTTTTTCACTGCTGTGACTGAAACACCCGACAAGAATAATTTTAAAGGAGGAAAAGTTTATTTGGGACTCATGGTTTTCAGAGATTTCAATTCATAGACAGCCGGCTCCATTATTCAGGGCTCGAGATAAGGTAGAGCATCATGGCAGAACAATGTGGTGGAGGGATATGGCTCCCATGATGATCAGAAAACAGGGAAGCCTAAGCTCAGCTCATCCAATATATACCCCAAAGGCATACTGCCCACTGCCCACCTCTCCAGCCACACCCTACCTGCTTTCAGTTACCACTCAGTTAATCCCATCAGGGAATTAATTCACATATTGGTTTAATTCTCTCACAACCCAATCATTTCACCTCTGAACATTCTTGCATTGTCTCATGCATGAGCTTTTGGGGACACCTAATATCCAAACCATAACAATTGCTTTCCAATGCATATTATGAAGTCAGCATTACTCTGATATGAAAACCAAACAGACATACAAGGAAATAAACTTCAATTTAACATCTATGACAAACGACAATATTTCAACAACATATTAGGAAATCCAATCCAACAATTCATAAAAATCATAACAACTCACAGGCAAATGTAGCATATTCTGGGAATAGAAAATCATGCACCATATTCATGGATTCAGTAAAAAATGCGACAAAATTCAAAAATCCATTTTTGACTTAAAAAAAAATCCCCAGCAAACTTGGAATTGAAGGGTGCTTCTTTAACATGATAAACTGCAACCATGAAATATCTCCAGCTAATATGATACTTAGGAGGTTTAATGCTTTCCCCCTAAGATGAGGAACAAAGAAAGAAAGGATGTTCACTCTCAACTCTGCTGTTTAACATTGTACTAGAATTCCTGGATAATATAATAAAGCGAGAATAAGAAATAGAAGGAATATGGGTTGGAAGATATACAACCATTTCTTTTCACAGATAATTTTATAGTCTACCTAGAAAAAAAGAGCCTACAAACAAGTCAGTTTAGTGAGGACTTAAGATACAAGAACAAAAATTAACCTAATTTTTATATGCTAGCAATGAACAACTGAACATCAAAATTTTAAACAAAATGCTGTTTAAACAGCACAAAAATGCATGGAAAATTCAGATATAAATATAATATGGATAGGATTTGTACTTGGAAAACTATACAGCACTGGTGAAAGAAATAAAACGAAATCCAAATAAATTGAGATAAGTATTACATTCATAAAGACACAATATTAAGATGTCAGTTTTTCCCAAATTCATCATAGATTCAAAGCAACCCCTATAAAAATCCTACTAGGGTCTACTGTACATATTTCAAATAGATTTTTTTTATTTATTTGGAAAAGTAGTCAAAATAATTTTGAAAATAAAGTCGGAACACTCATTCCATCTAGTTTTAAGACTACTTGAAACTACAATAATCAAGACAGTATAATATTGGTGAAAGATTAGATACATGATCAAGGAAACAGAATAGAGTCCAGAAGTAGACCCACTCAAATAAGGTTAATACATTTTGACAAAGGCAATTCAATGATAAAAGGGTGCTATTTTCAAATGTTTCTGGAGTAACTGTGATATTCACATGCAAAAAAAATTGACTTTCAAATGTACTTCACATTACAAAAAAATTTACTCAAAATGGATTATAGTCTAATATACAGCCTAAGACTATGAAATTTCTAGATGAAAACAAATGAGAATCATTGTGATCTTGTCTCAAAGAATTCTTAGGTAAAACCCCAACAGCATAGTCTATTATATAAAAACACAATAAATCATACTCTCCAACATTAAAAACTTCTGCTCTGAAAAACATTCTTTACAGAGTGAAGATGCAAATGTTTTCCTGCAGTTTGTAGCTTGCAATTCATATATTTAAGAAAGAAATTGCATTCACAATCGATAACAAGCCCTCAAAACTTATTAATAAGCCAGTACCAACTCATTATAAATGGACAAAAGACTTTAACTCACAGTGCTCAAGAAGATAAAGGAAAATAAACAGTTAAGGACACTTAACATCACTAGTCATTAGGGATATGTGAAGTAAAACCAAAGATAAAAGATACTACTATACATCTTTTGGAATGTCTAGGACAAAATCAAAACTGAAAGGATCAACCATTAGCAAGCATATAAAAATCAGATTTCTCATACGTTGGTGGGAATACAAAATAAAGTCACATTGGAAAAACAAAAATTATTAAAAAGTTGAAAGAAAATGTATCAAGGAATTATTTAAATCTTAGAAATCAGTGAGAACAGTTTATAAATGAAAAATAGACAAATGATATCAATAAGCACATCATAAAAATGAAATACAAATGGTACATAAACAAATGGGAAGAAATTCAAACCCAGTGTTAAGTAAAAAGTTCTTCACAATTCTCCACTGACAAGGATTTTTAAAAGTAATGGTATTCAATATTTGTGAGGGTTCAGTAAAACGTACATTCTCATAAACTACTGGTGGCAATATTATTTGTTAAAGCCCTCCAGAACATGATTTGTAAATATCTGTCATGAGCTGTAAAAAATTTCATCCTCTTTGAATCAGTAATTTTACTTCCATGAATGGATCCTAAGGAAGTAATTGAAAACAAAGAAAGATTTATATACAAAGAAGTTCATCATGGCATTATCTTCAATACTGGAACACTGGGAACAACCTCAATCCACAAAAGGTTTATATCCAATTAGAGCACAACTATAAAACAGAATATTATTCAATCCTTAAAAATATTTATGAAGAGTTTTTGATGACATGGGAAAATACTTCTGATGTAATAAGGTTTTTTAAAGCAGGATAGAACACTATATAATATGATACTGATAATACATATATAAGTAAGATTCTAAGAAGTTTAGGATTGTTTATGCATGGATATATACAAGACTAGAATAAATAACCACTAAGCTTTGCTATTTTTTAGATATTATTTATTTTTCTTAACTTCTCTGGATTTTTCACCTTTAAAAATAAATTATATTACTTCATAATCAGAAAAATAATCAGTATCTTAAAATAATGTTTCCCCAAGTAGTGTATCTTAAGACCTGCTCCTTACATCTGCCTCAGCTGAAGACCCACACTGTCTCATGACATAATTCTGTCTAAAGGGGAAATGCCAAGGATGGAGCTTTCCTCAGGATTATATGATATGAGTATCCTCCTCTTTACATAGTCATGATTTTAGTTCACAAGATCTTAAAGTTTTATCAACCACCTACTCTCAATTGATATCACAAGAGTATGGTGTGTTCCTTACAACTCAGAAAATTCCACAAATTATTACAGGTTACAACATTAAAATATCCAGAACATTTGAAATATTTTTATCCCCATATGACTCATACTCCATAATGAACATAGCCAATTAGACGGCAATGGAGTGTTACTTTAGTAGTCAACCAAGTAACTGAGTCTAAGTTGCCAATCACTCTAGACTCCTTGATGTCCTAGATATTGTGCTTTAGTGCATATCAAGTTACCTAAATTTACCTGAGTCCTATACAGGAATATTATAGATTTTTTTGAAATATAGGTGCCAGCCAGAGAGTTGTTTAAATAAATTAATTGAAAAAATTAAATGTAATAATAAGCATTAACTTTGGACAAGAGTACAAGCTAAAAATAACACTGACATTGGGTATTTCCTGGCAAATTCACCTTGAAGTAATGGCAGATTAAACTACCTACCAAGAGGTCAAGAAATACACTTTGTTACATCAAGTAAAAAATTATGTTCTTGTGCTAATATGAGGCAGAGTGTACCACCAAAGTTTTAGTTCATGAATTGAGTCTTAAGGTTTGTTTTTTACTGGGGAAGACATCTGTAGCCTGTGTTGATTCATGTAAGTGGAGTGGGAGGGAATTCTTAGGATGCAGAAAGATGGCAAAAGCATCATTTCAATCCTCACAGCAACAGGAATAACAAAACGCCAGGCAATTGTCAAATTGACAACTCATCTTGAACCCATTGGAAAACTAAAGTTTCATGGCAACAAAAATCTATGAAAATACAGGGACCTTTAAGGAGAGATAAGGCATGGACATTTCCTAACTGGAGTAGTCATTGCCAGACACCAGCAAGAAGAATCCAACTGATGCTTTTAACCACTTAGTAAAGATCAAAGGTGAGCTAAGGAGAGCTCACCTGTGGGGAAAAAAGATGCATAGGTGATCACCACCTGCATGCTGTTACCACACACCTCACTGAATTCTCACACACAAAAAAATTAGAGCTAGAGTTCTAATAAAGCACCCCTTGTGACCAAAGTAGCCCTTGGGGGAAAGAAAAGTACCCCTTGGATTCTTTTCCTCTAGTTCTAACAAAAAGCTAAAGTCACCGAGGAAAAGCAGCAAGCACTATGTTCACAGCAGAGAACAAAACCTCTACCCATGAGGATGAGGATGGGTGGGAATGTGTCCTGGTGGTGGGTGAGCAGGGGGCTTGCAACCTGCAGGTAGGATAGGTTAGCATGACCAAATTGGCTTACAACTGGTAAATGTCTAGCCAAAGCAAATGTTTGCTCATCTTCAAGCATAAGAGCCATTTGTTTTTTCAGTTTCTACTTTCCTGTACAAGATATCCGACTTTCAAGAAGAAAATAAAATTTGTGGCATGCAGAAAAGAGTGCAAGGGGAAAAAAAAAAAAACCCACACCATCAAGAAAAACATCAAGCAACAGTATATTTAGGGTGACACAGATGTTGTAATTCTTTCAAAATCTTAAATTATTAATATATAAAATGATCTAGTAGAAAAGTTAGACAATGGACATAATCAGATGGTTAATTTTCACAGAGAAAGAAACTATATGAAACAAATACCAGAAATGACAAGATTAAGTTTTATGCTCATAAGCCTTTTCATACTCATCAGTAGACAACATGACTGAGAAAAGAACCAAACTTGTAGACATTATGGATTGAATATGGGTGTCCCCGCCAAAACGCCTGTAGTAATTCAGGGATGTTCAAAGGTGAAATGATTGGCTTGCAAGAGTTGCAACCTAATCAGTCTATCCCAGCTTGAATGGACTGACAGAGCGGTAACTGCAGGCAGGTGGGATGTGGCTAGTAGAAGAGAGTCCCTGCAGCCCCACTCCCAACCCTAGCTTCCTGACCCTGCCATGAACTGAGTAGCTTTCCTCTGCTGGGGCCTTCCCCCATGATGTACTGCCTTACCTTGGACCCAGAGCAATGGAGTCAGTCGAGACCTCTGAAACCGTGAACCCCAAATAAACTTTTCCTCTTCTATTTGTTTTTGTTTTGTTTTTAGTACTGGGGATTGAACTCAGAGGCACTCCACCACTGAGTCACATCCCCAGCCCTATTTTTTTGTATTTTGTTTAAAGACAAGGTCTGAGTTACTCACTTTTGCTGAGACTGGCTTTGAACTCATGTTCCTCCCCGTCTTAGCCTCCTGAGCTGCTGGGATTAAAGGCGTGCACCACCGGATCCTGCTCTATTTGTTCTTGTCAAGCATTTTGGTCACAGTGGTGCAAAAAGCTGACTAAAACAGGTCAGTAGGAATTGCACAAACTGAAACACAAAAGAGCTTACGATACCGACGGTACCATTTTGGTGGGTAGAAAGGGGAAAGATGGCTCTTTGGAGCAGTGTGAGAGATCTGGGAGATATACTAGGCTGGTCTGACTAAGCAACCTATTCCACACAAACAATCTTCAGCAGGCCTATACTTTGAATGGTCCTTTGTACCCTGATCCTAATGTCCCTACATAAGCAATGGCAGTACTTCAAGAGTCCCATAATGGGGCTGGGGCCGTGGCTCTGTGGTAGAGCACTTGCCTGGTACATGAGGGACCACATAAAAAATAAAAGGTATTGTATCCATCTGCAACTAAAAATATGTTTAATAAAACAGTCCCATAATGCTTGCGCTTTTATTGACTCAAACACATCTTACTCTTGTGCTCTCTACTTCTTCAGTGTTTGTATAGTCCTCAACAAACATTTTTACACTATGTGTGGGTCACAGTATCCTTCAAAATGTCTGATATCCACTGTGGGGTCCTTTCCAGTCCCAGTTGACTAGAAACTGGTTTTTTTGAAGTTGGGGTAAGAATTTAACTAGGCAGGGGTGGGAGACATCTTCCTGGGGCCAGTGGCAGCTCTCTTAGCTGAGGTGACTGGATGTTGCCTGAGAGTCATGGAGGAAGGGCTAGACGTGCTCTGAGGGGGATAACATTGTTCTTGAATTTCTCCTCTGATTCCTTTTCACTTGAAGGTATGTGTAGGGTATATGAAGGTATATGAAGGTCCTCAGTAGGGGGAGGAGGGAAAACAATAAGGGACCTCTCAGTGTATTTAGGACAGCATCTGGACCCAAACACTTCCCCTGTAGATGGGATAGGCAAAATGCCCATCCACTACCTTCAGTATTGCCAACAGAGCTGTCACTTGGTCGTCTTGGAAAAAGGGGGCATTCTTCCAGAAATAAAAAGAAAGCTTTTATTATAGCTTTGAAGATTGTTTGAAATCAATCATCATGAGATATCGTGCATAGGGAACTGGAGGAGTTATCAGATTCCATATGATGACAGCTAGATCCTTTCAGGAGAGCCATCATCACCATGCAGAGGGGTCTTTGAAGGACTGAAATGCTCTTTTGCATAAAGAGGAAACGGTGCTGGGTATATTGAATGAATCTGCATAAAGAGCAATGAGGAAAGTAACAGGACCATTGGCTAGAGAAGCAATTGTTTGAGTTGATTGACGGTGCCAAGAAGTCTATTTCTGTCCAATTCTTGATCAGGAACTTGGTGAATTGGAGAATACACACTTGCACCGGATATCTTCTTGAGATTATAAATGTAAACTGGGTTACCTCACTAGGAACTAGCCACTTTGGGATGGTTGTGCCAACGTGGTCACATGAGAACAGGGGCAGGAAGAGAGCATACCTAACCACATGCCCTCCATGCAGATGGACACGTCCTTCTCAAACGGCCAACAGCTTTGCATGTGCTCTTGTCACTAAAGGAAACCCATATTGCCCTACTACCTCAAAGGAGGAAATAGTGAAAAGGGACTCCAGAAAGTGTCTCAGGTTTCTGTGCAGGATGGAAAAAATGGAAGAACCAAGATAAGGAAGCACAGAGAATCCTGATCCAGTTACCGTACTCGGTGACAATCTAATCTTTGACAACACGTGAATCCAATGATGTTCCCTTGTGTTTTTTTATTTAAAATCAATTTATTTTGATTCATTGTACACAAATGGAGTACAGCTGTTGTTTCTCTGGTTGTACACAAAGTAGAGTCACACCATTTGTGTAATCGTACCTGTACATAGGGTAATGATGTTTGTCTCATTCGTTATTATTCTTACCCCCACCCTGATCCCACCCCTCTTTTCCCTCTATGCAATCCATCCTTCCTCCATTCTTGCCTCCCTTCCACCCCGCATTATGTATCATCTAGATGTTCCTTTGTGTTGGATTCCTCTAAGGATTCTGCTTAAATGGAATAAACGGGAAATGTATAGGAGCTTTGTTTTTGGAATTTTAAAAGGAAAGGTTAATATTACCTTTATAGGGAAGAGAAAAAAAATAACGGTCAGTCCTGGGAGCCTTCCCTTAGAGTTGCAGGGTCTTTCCATCATTCACCTAACCATGCCCCCAGAGCCACCTCATTCAGTGTTGCTCTGCTCTCGGGTGCAATCACAGCTCAGCAGGCCAGGCTTGGGCTTTGAGAGGCTTTACTGTAGGGTGCCTATTTTTTTAAAAAGACATGATTCAGAGCTGTGAAAGATTTTTTTAAAAAGCCATTTTAAGCTAATGACTGTTCCAGCTCTTGTGCATCAAATGCCATTTACAGGGTCAGTGAGTGGAATAAAAAGGAAAATGACAGGCTTTGAGGAGAGACATGGCTGGCATTTAACTACCAAAAAGCATAGAAATGGAGGTAGTTTTTCCAAGAGACCCAGAGTACAGATTACAATGAGAGAGAGGAGAGAGAAAACGTGTCGTGACTTTGGAGGAAAGGAGGAGAGGGAGGGGGGTGATGTGGTGGCATGAGGAAGGAGACGGAGCTTAGAGGCACGAAGGGTCAGGACAGTTCTTCACTGCTTTGAAACCTTTCAGGAACTTGGGGTTTCAAGACGGAGATCTGAGTTCACTTGTGTGTTTATCTTACCTATCTCCTGGAACTCATTAGAATGACCAAGGGGATACAAAACAGGACTATCTATAGCAACACTGAAAATTAAGGGAAACCTTAGAAAACAAGAATGCTTCAGGGACTTGCACACAGTACAAGGTGTGTATTAGATTCTCCAAAGATACGGATAGAGCAGGTTGGATGCTTATGTTCCTTGTACATGTGTATATGTACTAAACATATAATCCATTATATGTACACTGCCTTTGTGCATAATATACATATATAATCCATATATATATACACACATAAATATAGGTATTATTATAAGAAATTGCCGCACAGTTATGGAGACTGACAAGTTCTACGACATGGAGGGTGAGTCAGGAAGCTGGAGACCCAAGAGAGACAATGTTGCCTCCATCCAGAGACCAGCAGGCTCAAGACCCAGACATTGCTGACATTTCAGTTCAAATCCAAAGGCGATCAGGAAGGAGGAATTCTTTTTACTTGGGGGAGGGTCAGCCTTACAGTTCATTTCAGGCTCACCCACATTAGGAAGGGGTTTAGTTTTTTCATTACTGAAACTAAAAGACCTGACAAGTACATTTAGAGGAGGAAAAGTTTATTTGGGGGCTCATGGTTTCAGACGTCTCAGTCCACAGATGTCCAGTTCCATTGCTCTGGACAAGGTGATACAAAACATCATAGCGGAAGTGTGTGGTGGAGGAAAGTGGCTTAAGACATTCTACCAGGAGGGAGAGAGGG
>JAJEJO010003773.1:90493-120981 GCA_020662805.1 Glaucomys volans | reverse complement strand
TAGGTACCCAAGCCAACCTGATGGGCAAGGTCTGTTCTTTTGTTTGAAAGGACTTTTAGTAAAATGCAGGATTCAAAGATACGCAATGGGTGGTCAAACACTAGGAGAAGAGGACATTTTGTTTCATAGATTCTCTCTGTGGCCCTGAAATTCCTGATCCCCTCCCAGGAGGATTCTGAGGGTCTCTGTGCCTTCACAGGAAAGAGCCAAAATTAATACCTGCAGGGACGAGGGAGTCTGTCCCCAGGCTCAGGGATCATCTCTTCAGGATTCCTTCACAATTCCCTTTGAAGGTACAACTCTGGCCAGATACAGTCATGCCTACATTCCCAGAGCTGTGGAGGCTCAAAGGAGGTGGAGAGTCAGGGATCAGGCATCAGGGAACACAGCTCAAACTTGTAAAGAACTCTGGTGCTTCTCAGGACTAACACCCACCACGGCAGAAGTTGATGGTGGGAAGAAAGTTTCTAACAAAGACTTAAACACAACCTCATTTCCCCTGTCCCCCACATCACTCCTAGCATAACCAAAACCAAGCAGAACAAAAACTAGAGAACATGGTTTCCATGTTTCTCTGTCCTGGAGATTAAAAAGCTTGAACAGCTCATATCGTCTAGGGAAAAAGCTATCACAAATTGCAACACTGAAATGTAAAAATCAACCTCATCAAGAGTGACTAAATAAAAATCACCAGATTCCAACAGACTGGGTACTCCAGAGGGTCTCTTGAGGAACCAGAAACCATGACATGGAGGACTCCTCCAGGGGCAGACACCTTCTACGAACACCTTCTATGAATCTCTAGATCACTTTCTCCAGATGGTTCAAGAGGACATTGCATCTGTGGAAAGAACACTGAAATAAAAACACTAGGTTGAGCTGTGCAGAATTGCTGATGTTTGGGCATTCTGAACCCTTAAACTAGAAGTTTCATGTGGCTCCACCAAAGAGGTTGCTTGCAGTGAAAAATTGAAGTCAAGGGGTTTGAGGTGGGGACAGTTATAGATCTAACTGATAAATAAGAGATAAAAAATTTAGATTTCTTAAAAATCAGATGATTTCAAGGTTTGATCTAAATAAAGAATAAAGAAATTAAGATGATTAGTCAAGTGATAATACAGCTTATGATCCAAAAAGAAAGAATGGTGCAAAGGAAGAGAACTATAACAAAAAGCCTACTTAAAAATTCCCTTGCCTCTTAGTACCCACGGGATGACTATAATCCAAAAGACATATGGCAAGAGTTGGCAAGGATGAGGAGACTTAGCTCCCACACACTTGTGGTACAAAAGGGTGCAGCCAGTTTGGAAACTAGCCAGGCAGTTCTCCAAAGGGCTAAACATAGCTATAAGCTAGCAATTCCATGCTTAAGTAAGAGAAATGAACACACACACGCAAATTTGTATACGAATGTTCATAGCAACATTATTAATAATAGTCCAAAGTAGAAACAATCCCAATGACCACCAACTGATGAATAAACCCAACATGATATGTTCACACAATAGATTATTTGGCCATAGGCAGTATTAACACATGCTACAACATGGACAATCTTCGAAAGCATTATGCTAAGTGAAAGAAGCCATCACAAAAGGCCACGTATTATATGCTTTCATTATATAGAATGTCTAAAATAGATAAATCTAGTGAAAAATGTAGTGCACTATTGGTTGTATAGGACTGGAGGGAAGGTGGTTAGGAATGCTAATGAATATTGGTTTTTATGGAAGAGGAGGAGGAAATTATGCTAAAATTGAGACTATGGTTACACTAATATGAATGTATTAAAAAAGACTGATTGAACACTTTAATAGATGAATTGTATGGTATGTGATTTATATCTATTATTTTAGAAATATTATCTTGGCCAAATAACATCTAAGTCCCATTAAACTCCAAGACCATTAATGAAAAAGAAAAGCAGGAAATTATGTTGTGAATTAGTTTTAATTTCAAGCAAAAAGTACACATGTTAAAAGTCCAGGTAGAAAATCTAGGTTACCTAGAAATGAAAATAATTAGGGCATCACATTTTTCCTTCCTTAAATTCTAGAAGAAAATGCCCAAGAGCCTGCTCCCAGGTTGGGGGCTATTGTACACGTGTAAAAATTGCAGAAAAACATCCCAGGACAAGTAGATACTTCCACCCATCCACACTCTCCTGCCTAAAGCAATGTGATGAATCCTTCCACCTACTAAATAAAGACTTGAAAAAAATCTCAAAGCACAAAGAGATGTCATGTATAAGAAAAGGCATAGAGAACTGTAGGGTGAATGTGGACCTGAGCAGACAGCCCAGGCTGCACAAAGTCAAGCAGTGGTCAGAGGACGTTTTGGTGACAGGGGCAATCTGCTTATGGCCCACTAAAATTTCCTATAGCCGTCTATTACCAAATACCCATTGTGCACCTGTTATCTGTCCAAATAATGTGCTCACTACCACACTGCCTCTCAATGACCTGATAAGGAACCACTGTCACTTCCATATTGCCAAGGAGGAAATAAGGCTGAGAGCCAGGTTTTTCATCTTTAGCACTATTGACAGTTGAGGTCAGATAATTCTTCATGACAGGGATTGCCCTGTACATTGTAGGATGCTCAGCAACATCCCTAACCCTACATAACAGGAGTATTTCCAGATGCCCCATAGAGAGAAAATTGCCCTATGGTGAACCACTACCTTAGAGTGATCCAATAATCTGCCCAGTTCAAAGCCAGGCCTGACTCTGGATATTTCTAGGGGGTAAAGAAATGGTGGCCAATTGAAAAGTCATTCTGGAAATCCCAAATCATGGGTTCTTGCTGCACCATCACCAACAGCTCCCTAATCTTGGCTGATGGTGTCTTGCCTAGGGGGCCCTTTTGCACAGAGGCTAATATGGTGGTTGGGTTTAGGAAGTGGGAAACTGTTTAGTTGGATGCTCTGGAGTCTCCAGAGGCAGGGCATATTGAGAAGGGCAAAGCCACTTTAAACTCACTACTTTGATCACATCAAATAGGACTCCTCTGAACTCCTGAAGGGCTCTTAATAGGATTTCAGTCTCTCATAAGCAAAGACCCAGCTCTTTTTCCTTAATTGAGCAGGATGTCCAGTTAAAATGACAGAACGTCCTGTGAGTCATATTGTAACTTGGCATTGCTCTTAGTAGTGAGAACCCAAAAGCAATTTGAAAACAAATGGGGTAATCATCGGTGAGGAGGTTGGTCACCTCGCATACTCCAGGAACATTGAATAATTTCAATACTTAACCTAAGCCAAAAAAAATTCATGATGTTAAAGCTGCTACCTCAAAATCCTGCCATGTTTTCTAAGACAAAAGAAACCCTTCCTGAGTTTAAAGCTTCATCAGAATGATCCATGTTTCAGGAAATGCAGCTTTATGCTTTCCAAAGCACAGGAACTTCTACCAACACCAAAAATTCAACTAGAACAGTTTTAGCAAACATATTAAGACTTTTTTTTGGAAGAGCATATATAGAATTTTCATATGGATCTTAAGACGTTGCTAATTGGATGATTAGAAATTCAAAATTATTGGGCTGACTTGATCCATTTTTACTAAATATCTTTTCCTTGCATCAAATTGTTATCATGGGAACATCCCCTCCCTTTGTTAGCACAGGTGACTGGGAGTTAAAGGTACACATTTCTAAGTAGCATGATGACCATGCTCACAAGAGTCCAGTTCACCTCACAGTTCTTACTCCTTACCCATGGAACTCAGGCCCGTGATAAATTGATTTCTCCTCTGGAAATGGAGATGTACAATTATACCACATTACAAAATGCCTGATTTAACTCTCAGACATCAAGGTGACACAAGGAACTAAAGCTAAACTTGTGAGACCTACAATAAACTTGGGATTCTAACCATATCTTTCCAGTTGGCTGAGACAGCATGAAATTAGGCAGAGCTGGGTCTTCTTAGATGCAGGATTCTTAAACTTCCTGGATTGGAGACCTTTTTAGTAGAAAAAAGATATGTAATTCATTCATTAAAGCATTGAACTTGGCAACAGAAAAATGTTCATTCCTCCATTCCACAAACACTTTTTCCAACATTTACTGTATGTCAGACATATGGCTTGGCTCAAAACAGGGGTGCCCAGTTGTTTGATTGCCTATTATCAGCTCTTAAAAATCCCATGTGGGCTTAGCAATCAAAACTACTTCTTTCCCTCTTATAATTTTCTTTTTCAGGAGAAATACCTTCAATTTGAATATCAAGTGACTCGGGGGAAGGATCCTTGTTTTTTCCTATTAACAAGGTACCCTGCAGGGTATGAGGGCCTCAGTCCACTTGGGGGAGCTTCACATTCATTGTTCTGGACATGGGTCCAGATGTAGGTCACATGATCTCAGAGGGTGGGTGGACTCTACCAACTCCTCAGTCCTAAGCAGAGATCAGATTCTGTGATAAGGTCTAGCAGAATTAATAGGAAAAATGGTGTTGCTTTTAGGTGATGCTCCTGGAGAAATTTCAATAATCTAATGTCATTAATAAAACTATCATTTATAAATCACACAGATGTTCAGGTCAAGAGACAGGCCCACAATAATCTTTGAAATTGATTCACCTTGTGATGGTCATGCAAAAACAACCACCACTCACCGTCACTCAGTTTCTATAAACTTCCTATGTAAAACATGAACCAGAGCTAATAGCAGTCTCCCCAGAAGGGTTATTTCACTGCCCCGGATTCTTCTTTTCCTTGCACGTACCTCTCCACCACTCCCCAGATGTTCCCACTCCCAGGCAGCCAAATGTTGCAGGAATCAAGACGGATGATCCCATCATCAGCCCATGCCTTAATCAATCTATGTGTTTATTCAAACAAAATGTCCTAAGTGTCCCCATGTTATTACTGTAGTAGGCATAGGAGATGCAAGGATGACTGAAACAATTTCCATTTCCTCCACAAATTTACATTCTCTTCAGGGAGAGAGACGAGTAAAAGATCAGTTGAGTAGAATATGCTCAGTACAATGAGTCTGGGTAGAGAAACAGATGAAACACTTAACCCACCCTTGAGCAGCCATGAAAGACTTACAGGAAAGTCTAAACTGAATCTAAAGACAACTGGAAGTAAGCAGCCCAGGGGGATCCGGGAGGATGAGAAGGAAATGACTTGTGCCGAGTTCTGGGAGTTGGCAGAGGAGGAAGGAGCTTGGGTGCCTGGGTACCACAGAGGGGGTGGGAATGCAAAGGATAAAACAGAAGGTAGATCATGCAGGACCTTTTTTGGTAAGTTAGCATAATAGGGAGAAGCAAGAAAAGGATTTTCTTTGGGTGACTGACTATGAACAGTGTGCGTTTTAGGAAGGGTTGCAGAGTTAAGAAAGTCTGGCTCATGTGTTAAGCACTGTTGGCGGCTGCCTCTTCTCCTTTATTATCATCAGGACCTCTATTTTGAACAGCAGTACTTCTAAATAAAATGCTGTTTCCTGAACTCCCTTGCAAAGTAGGGGGCTCCATAAACCTCAAGTGGAATTTGTTGGAGCAGAGCTTCTGGAAAAGCTCTTTAAAGGGGGACTGATTGGAAGGCACAGTCTTTTGTCTTTGTTATCTTTTTCCTTACTGCTGCCTGGAATGTGGATGGAATGGCAATATCAATAGCATCCATCTTGCTATTGCGAGGCAGCCTTAAGGATTGAAGCCACATTCCCAAAATAATAATGGCCAACCTTAGAAGTTTGCTTGGCTCCAAATCTCTTATTTGAGAGAAAAGTACATCTCTATTTCTAGGCTGCGGAGATTTGTTTTCTATTTAAGGTAGCAGAAACTCATCATAACTGATAAGGAGGAAAAACAAAGCTATAAAAGATGCATCCAGAGATTTTTGCTTAAAGACAGGAAACGGCCTCAACTCAGTAGTAAAGGGGATGGAGGAGAGCAGACATATTTGAGGAATGTTAATGAACTGTGATGAATAAGATTGGTGATGGATCGGAGGCAGGTGATGAGGGAGATTTGAGTTTCAAGTTTCTGGTTTTAGACAACAGGCATGACAAATCACCAGACGGCTACAACAAACTTTCAAGATGCTTGATATTAACCTGAAAATCCCAGAATCCTCAAACATGCTCAACTTTCAACCATGATCTCTCCCAATAGAGTAGGTTGTGAACTTCAAAAGGTTCCGAGCAAACTTTCGAATCAGTCTCATTGGATAAAATCTCCAAACCCTCTGAAGTATAAAAACTTTTAACTTCAAAAAATGAGTAGTATCTTAACTATTTTTCTTAAAAATTGAGTGTGGTATGAAAATTCTATGATAGAATGTCTTCCTTGAGTTGAGCCCTTTCAAGGTAGAACTTAACAGAAAGACTGTTAGTGGTTCAATATCTCCCCAAACCCCAGGTCTAAGAGACACTATCTGCCATTCAAGAGTGAGGACATCTTGAAATCCCACTCAGGGATGTGGGATGTCCATAGATGGATCCAAAATTGCCAGTCCTCTAAGGAGCAGGGTAAACTTAGGAAATGCAGAGAGGCCATAGCTGCATTTTAGAGGTTTCCTCTACTCCTAGTCCTGGGAAGAACTCCCCATATCTGGGCTTTTTCTTTTCATCCATTTTGGGAAACAGAAAACTTGCCATCATAAAGAATGAAAGCTAAGTAAAATCGCACTGTGAATTGAGGTTTGGTCAAGTTGAATCTCACAGTGACCTTCCATCCTCCTGTCTAAAAAACAAGCTACTAAGGACATACATTACTAAGAAAGTATCAGATTTACTGTCTACCAGGAGCCTCTGGCAGAACAATTCTTCATTTCACAATTTCATGATGAAATAATCTGATGCTATGCAACCTTCAGCATGACTCTGAATCCTAGGTGATGGTGATGCTGAATAAAATTAATATTTAGAAAATGGAAAAAAAATGGAGAAAACTTGTCATGGCAACACTTCCTGGTACGACCTGGGGAAGCACCAACTACCAGGAAGTTTACCCAGGACAACCTGGCTCTCAACACCTTGTTGAGTCTATCAAATCCATTTTCATCATTTTATTTTGCAGTCTTATAGAAAATTTAAAGAAGACATTAAAAGAACAAGGTATTTAATCATTTCATTGCCCAAACTGGAAAGAAAATCAAAAGGGCAAGACAGAAGACAGAGGTGATCTTACTTGAGTTCTCACTCCAAAAAATTTGGAAAATAGGAGGAATGGCTGACTATTAGTGAAATACAAGGTACTGAAAAGTCAGTTGGGCTTTAATTCAGCAAGTGTTTGTTGAGCATCTCGTCTGTCACAAGCCATGTTAGGAGCTGTGGTGTGGGGTGCTGGACTGACTCTCAGCAGGCAAGAACAGAATCTTAAAATTCAGGGTTTTTGGGGATTTGTGAGCCAGTTGTTAGACTATTGGTAGCTCAAAACTGGCCCTGGTTAGAGTATTTTCACAGCAGAAATCAGCAAACACTACAAAGCAAGGCCTTTTGCTTTCAGGGGGCAAGCTTACCAGCTACCAGTAATATAGTCATGATTAAGATGTATTTCAAATTCCTGGAAGATGGCTTCCCAGTTTGGGAGGGGACCAGTGGGGCTGACCGGAACATCAGCTGCACATACTGGACTCTAATCTATGCCTTAAATTAGGACACAGAAGTCTCAATCTAGAGCAGCACTGCATCAATAGGAACAGAGTCACAAAATCATGTGCCTGTAAGAACGTGACACAAATTCAAGGACATATTATAAAACTACTCTTAGAACATTACCTCTGACAATGCAGATAGAGATTTTTCAATTCTGATTATAAATTAGGTAGCAGTTTTGCAGAGCACATGCAAGCTTTTGAATGGACCATGAATTGAAAGGAAGAGGAAAGAAAGAAAGAAAGAAAGAAAGAAAGAAAGAAAGAAAGAAAGAAAGAAAGAGAGAGAGAGAAAGATAGATAAATCACTTGAGGTAATGATTGAAAGGGAACTGGAAAGGGAATAGAGGTCAAGGTAGGAAGTGGTCCTGTTCATTGCCACAGAGGGCTCTAAGGGTAATTACTGGCCAGGTCTAGGTCCCAGGTACACAGTTCTTTAAAAATGCCCTTCCTAAACTCCTGAGCCATAAGTACAGAAGCCATCACATTCCATAGCCCAAGGCCTCTCAAGAATCTATTTAAACCAGGCATGGTGGTACACACCTGTAATCCCAGTGGCTCGGGAAGCTGAGGCAAGAGAATGGCAAGTTCAAAGCCAGCCTCAGCAAAAGCGAGGCTCTAAGCAACTCAGTGGGACCCGGTCTCTAAATAAAATACAAAATAGGGCTGGGGATGTGACTCAGTGGTTGAGCGCCCCTGAGTTCAATCCCTGGTACCCACCCCCCCAAAAGAATTCTACTTAAGAAGAATAGAAGTTCATTGGATTAGACAAAGGGGAATAAAGGGAAGCGGGGGAGGGGAAGAGGAAAGAGAATGAATTGGACATAACTATGTTCACATGTGAACACCCCAGCAGTGTAACTCCACATCACGTTCAACTGCGAGAATGGGAAGTTATACTGCATGTATGCATAATATGTCAACACACACTCTCTTTCTGAATATACAGAACAGTAATTTTTTAAAATTCTACTTAACATGGACCTGGGTCTGTGGTGACTCCAGGTCCCTAAGAGAAACATTTTTAGAGAAATGTAACTTTGTCCCAGACCTCAGAGAAATTATGAAAGAGCCCCGAAAATATAAGCTTCTGAACAAAAATCTACAAAACATGAAAAAGTTATCTGAAAAGAAAAAAATTAAAATAACAGGTCATATCTATAAAGATTTCAGATATCAGAATTATCAGAGATAGTATATAATTAGTTATGTTAAATGAGTTTAAAGCAGCAAAAGAGAATCAAGAGTTAAGTGAAAATAAGAGTCTATTAAAGTGATTTGAAAAGAAATTCTAGGACTGAAGAAAATGAGGTTTTAACATCTCAGGGAGAGATTAAAGAGCTTAATAAAACTCAAATGAAGAGATTATTTGTGAACTGAAAGGTGTCTGTTTGGGAGTGCTTTTCTTTACACATTAGATGTAATTTGTTAAATATCCTTCAATGAGGAATTATAGTACACATGCTTTTATTTTTTTTAAATAACATCTTATTTCATGCTCATTCTTTATATTTCCAAAGTTGTATTATGACAAGAGTTAAAATACGGAATAGTTGAAAGAATAGCACCAAGGAAAAATTATGGATGTTTCTGAATTATCTGAAAGTAATCTGTAAATACCATATTTCACCCTGAACTACGTCAGCATCTAAGTTAAGAGTTAGAAAATATGAGAAACCAAGTCCTGAAGATCCAACAAACATCCAGCCAGAACTCAAGGGAAGTTAAGAGGGAATGGAGGAGAGGCCAGAACTCAAGGGATAATGGTTTAGATATATTTTTTTTTTTCAGGGTGGGAAAAAAGAAATTGTAAAGTTTGGAGAATCCAATGAAGAGCAAGGAAAATCATAAATTACACACCCAGATACAACACAGGTAAGTTACAGACACCAAAGAAAAACACATCTTAAAATCAGCTAGAAATTCTTTAAAGCAAAATCATTAAAGGAAAGACACTGGCTTACCAGACATGTCAGCAGCCACAGAAGGAGCAAGAAAACATGGAAATATGTCGAAAAACCCGGGAGGAATGATGCCTACCTAGAATTCTGTAGCTGCCAAAAAATCTCTTGCAAGAATGAAGCTGAACCTTAACCAAGTGATTATATTTAGCATCTCTAATATCGTGAGAAAATCAGGCAAATCCAGCATGAGACAGTTTATAAGACAACTAAATTCAGAAAAATCAACTCAAAAAAAGTGACAGCACAGTTTCAGTTAAAAGAGACTAAAGATGTTGAATAACCAAATATAACATGAATCTTATTAAGACTTTTTGGAAAGAAAAAAGCTGTTAAATTATTATGGAAACAAATTTGGAAAAATTTTAGATACTATGAAATTATTGTTAATGTTTCCCCAGTGTTATAATGGCATGGTGGTTAGAAAAATATCCTTTGTTTTTGGAGATGCATGCTGAAATACGTCATGATATTTGCAGCTTGCCTTCAGAAGGTTCAGAAAATAAATTATTTTAATTAAAAATCTCTATATACTAATTTTTCCTTTGTTCTTTTAAGCCTCTCCACATTTTAAACAATTCCACGATACATAATTGGAGATAGAAAAAAAACTTTGTCAAAATAAGAGTGTTTTCAGATACATAAAAAAGGAGTTTGTAGGCTGTCATTCTTTGTGAAAGGACTATCTAAAGAATTACGTTCTAGAAGTCACAAGACAAAATAGTCAGCATGTGGATAACTAAGCAAACACTGACTGGGTAAAAGTAATGAGTTCTAGCTTTTGATAAGATGAAGCTAAACACCTGGACAACAAGAGCAGGCAGGCAGGGAGGGGAAGATTGACGCTAACATATTCCAAGGTTTTATGTGTCAACCTGGAGGAGGAAAAAAATCTATTAATTTATGCTTAATTGTGAGTGTTAGAATCTTAAGGCAAGCCATCAAATAGAATTGAAAATACATCTTCCAGACTAGTGCAGGGTGGAAAATAAGAATCTCATTCATTAAAAATAAGGCAAAAACACAAAGGAAATGGGGAAGGCAAGACAAGCCACAAAATGATATAAATAAATGAAGACACAAAGGATATAAATCAACCCAAATATTTTGGATGATTGAGAATAAGGTCGAATCTCTTGTTAAAAGTCAATGATTTTCTGACTTGATTTATTTAAAAATCCAGTGTATGGTCATTTAAGACTCCAAAGATGAAAAATTTCTAAAAAATAAAATTTAAAAATATTTCATCTATGTATTAGACAAAGAAAGCTGGTGTAACTGTTATCCAGCAGATTTTTAAGGTGAAAAATCATTAAATTTAGAAAAGCAAGTATGAAGTTCCAATCCCCCAGGAATACAATTGAATAAAAATTTTAACACAGTTTAAACAAGAAAACGCAATAAAGGTTGATTAATGATGCTGAGCATCTTCTCAGATGATTATTGCAAGCCATCTAGCACTGCATTTGGTGAAATGTCTGTTCAAATCATTTGCCCATTTATTTAGCTGGGTTGTTTTCCCATTATTTGGTTTTTCAAAGTTCTTTATATATTCTAGATGAGTCCTTTATTAGATATGTGGAATATTTTCTTGCAGCCTGTAGCTTGTCTTTTTCATTCTCCTAACAATCTTTTGAGAGCAGAAGCCTTCAATTTTGATGAAATTCAATCTTTTTTTTGTTGTTGTTGTTCTTTTGTGGATTGTTCTTTGATATTGTATCTGAGAAATTTTTTATCCGTTCTAAGTTCAGGAAATTTTCTTCTAGAATTTTCATACTGTCAGTTTTAAATCTAGATACATGATCCATTTTGAGTTCATTTGTGCATATTGTGTGGGGTATTATTAAAAGTGCATTTTTTGCTTACAGATGCTTCTTGGTGTTCAAACCAACTCTAACACCACTTCCAGTTGACATTTATAGAACATGGTACCCCCTGATAGCACAATACACAATATTTAAGTTCATACAGAACATCTGCCAACACAGACCTTTTTCTTGGCCATAAAACAATTCTCAATAAATTTATAAGTACTGAAATAATACACAACATGTTTTCTAATCACAAAGAAATTAATTTAGAATCCAAAAACAAATACATTTGGAAAGATTCCTAAATAGCTGTACTTTGAATATCACTTCTAAATAATTCAGCCACAGAAATTAGAAAATATTTTGAATAGAATGAAAATGAAAATACAAACTATTAAAATTGGTGGGTTCACCAAAAACAAAATAGGAGACTTATAGCATTAAATTCTTACAATAATAAAAAGGTAGATCTTGAATCTGATCTAAATTGTACCTTAAGAAACAAGATAAGGGCCAGGCATGGTGGCATATTCCAGTAATCCCAGTGGCTTCAGAGGGTGAGTCAGGAGGATCACAAGTTCAAAGCTAGCCTCAGCAACTTAGAGAGGCCCTAAGCAACTTCCTGAGAACTTGTCTCAAAATAAATAATAAATAAATAAGTAAATAAGGACTGAAGACGTGGCTCAGTATAAGCACCCCTAGGTTCAATTCCCTGTACCAAAAAAAAAAAAAAAAAAAAAAAAAAAAAAAAGGAGGGAAGGGATTAAATGAACCTAAGCAGAATACACAATTTAAAGATATGAGCAGAGTATTGTCACATGTTTCGGTCAGTTTTTTCACTGCTGTGACTAAAGGATCTGACCAGAACAATTTTAGGGGAGGAAAAGTTTATTAAGGTGCTCACAGTTTCAGAAGTCTTAGTCCATAGAAGGCTGGCTCCATTCCTCAGGGCTCAAGGTGAGGTTGAACATATGGCAAAGTGAAGTGGCTCACGTCATGATCCCAAGGCAGAAAGTCTCCACTCTTGAGATACAAAATATATACCCCACCAGGCCACATTCCAATTCCCACCTCTCCAGTCATACCGGCCTAATTTAGTTACACTCAGTTAATCCCTATCAGGGGATTAAATCACTGACTCTTACAAACCAATCATTTCTCCTCTGAACCTTTTTGCATTGTCTCACATATGAGCTTTTGGGTGATACATCATATCCAAACCACAACAATCATGCTTATAGCATAATTATTCATGATAGCTAAAAGAGAGAAACATTTTCAGATGAATGGATAAACAAAATGTCATATAGATTCAATGGAATATTTTTCAGCCTTAATAAGGAAGGAAATTCTGACACCTTTTCCAACACGAATGAACCTTGAATATGCTAAATAAAATAACCAGTCATCAAAAGCAACTATGATGGTATAGAAGGTTCCTAGGGTAGTCAAATTCAGAGATAGAAAATAGAATGGTGGTTTCCAGGGCTGTAGGGGAGGGAGGGAGAAATGGGAGTTACTTAATGGGTATAGAGTTTCAGGGCTGTAAGATGGAGAGTTCTGGAGAAAGGCTTTGACAAATGTACCTAATACTACAGGACACTTAAATAAGGTTGGCAGTAGATCTTACATTTTATATATATATGTATATATATATATATATTTTTGTAATATATGTATATATTACTACAATTAAAAATAATGATTAATGGGTTGTGGTTGTGGCTCAGGGGAAGAGCACTTGCCTAGCATGTGTGAGGCACTGAGCTCAATACTCAGCACCACATATAAATAAAGGTCCATTGACAAAAATTTTTTTTTTTAAATAAGTAATGATTGAAAAGGAACTGAACCCATTGGACAACTCATTTCACGCCATTTTTACTTTGGTTGCTTGAAGCATTTACATTTAATGTGATTATCAATATTGCCTGGTTTAAATCTACCATCTTCATAACTGTTTTCTACTTGTCCTTTGTCATCTTTTTTCCTCTGCCTCTTTGAATGAAGTGAATATTTTCATTGTCTGTGATTTCCATAACAGACTTATTGGCAGTGCTTTCTCTATGGTCATACAGGGTTTAGAACACACATCTTCTAACTTACTAGAGTTTTCTTACAAGTACTATTGCATCACCTCATATGTAGTAGGAAACCTTACGAGAATGTTCTTCCATTCCCTCTCTTGGCCTTTGTGTTATTGCTGTCACACATTTTAATTTTTACATATGTTAAAGACACTATAACATATTCTTATTATTCTGTTTTAAAGAGCAAATTACCATTTTAAAAAATTTTTTTAAAGTATGTTATATTTTCTCACATAGTTCCCATTTCTAGTCCTCTCATTTATTTGTATAGATCCAAATATCCATCTGGTATCTTTTTCCTTCTGTCTGAGGGATTTTAACATTTTTTTATAGTGCTATTTTCCTGGCAAATTCTTTTAGTTTTTTTAATGCCTGCAAATGTCTTTATTTGCCTACATTTTTGAAAGAACTTTTTTTTTCTGACCATAAAATGCTGGGTTGCTTTCTTAATTTTTATTTCAATGCTATGAAGTGTCATTCCACTGTATTTTAGCTTTCATTGTTCCTGATGGTAAGTCTGCCATAGTTCCTATTTTGTTCTTCTATATGTAATGTCTTTTTTCCTCTGGCTGTTTTTAAGATATTCCTCTTCGTGGTCACTTATTTTACTTTTTGGGTATGACATGCTCTGATATTTTCTTCATATTTGCTCTGCTCCACTTTCATTGGGCTTCTTGGGTCTGTTGCTAGTGTTAATTGCTTTGGAAATTTTCAGGAAATTGTTTCAAACACTTTATCCACCTATGCCTTTTCTGGGAATCAAATTATGTGCATTTGGGTCACTTGACAGTATTCTTGAGCTTAATAATGCTTCATTTATTCTTTTTCTTTCATCCTAGATACTTTGTATCACTATAAATAGCTAATTTTTTCTTCTCCACTACCTATCTTCTGCTAATCCTATCCAGATTTCTTTTTAAATTTCAGTTATTGCATTTTTTTCATTTTGGAGATTCAGTTTGGGTCTTTTTCTGTCTTATTTCCTCTTTAGCATGTGTTCTTTCCTCTATTTGAGATATATTTCTAATTACTATTTCAATGTATTTGCCTAATAATGCTATATTTTGTGTCTTTAATAGACCTGTTTCTATCAACTGAGACAGAATTTTCTTTGCATGTCCAGTAATTGTTGGTAGAAGGTTAGACATTATCATTTTCTTACTTTGTTAAGGTTAGATTTTGTGGCATCCTTTCAAATATTGTTTGGCCTTATTTGGGGTATAGCCAAGTTACTTGTAATCCAACCATTCACATTTTATTGTTAAGCTTTATTATGGCAGATCCAGAAAAACCTTTCAACTAAGGATAATTTCTCTTCACTACTGAGGCACTGTCCATTTTATGATGCTACCCTATGTTATGTGTATTAGAAAGTCTTTCTACTCTAGCTTATAGAAGTGAAAACTGGTTTTGACCTGTGTGAGCCATGAACACTTTCTTCCTGTATCTTTCTCACAGTTCTTTTCTCAGCCTCAGCAGTTTCCTTACATGTTGAAAATCAGTGCTCACTCAAAGACTGAAGGACCCATCAGAAGATCTTTGGGCTCTATCTTCAGTTGCCTCTTTTCCAGTATTTTGCTCCACATACTTTAGCTACCTTGGCTTTTCTGAACTATGAGCAAAAACTGCTGAACTCTGATTGCATTACCCCTCCATGCGCTGTGGTCTTGAAAACTTACACAGTGAACTATGGTACTTTAAAATCTCACCTCCTTTCCCCACTTGCCCCATCATTATGCCATGTTCTCTGGTGTCCAAATACAGAATTACCATTCGTTTTTTTCTATAACCCATTTTCAAGTATTAAGCTGAAAGAGTAAATACAGTCCTCTTTGTCTATCATTCCTATAATATGCCACATTTTAAATGGACATTTTAAAAGACCAGAAGTAACCAAGATATTCCTGAAATGTATATAGACTTTCCCAGTAGATACCAAGACTTATGATTAGTAATTAAGACAGTCTGGTTTTGGTGAATAAATGGAAAATAGGCAAATTAAAAATTAAGAAAGAAACCAATACATATATGGAAATTTGGGGAATTTTGTCCTTTTGTTATAAATCCTTTTGCTGGGATTTATTTTCAGTCTGCCAAGTTTCAATTTATCTCTTCCCCTTACCAAATTAAAAAAAAATAAAATAAAATTCAGGTATGGTACCGATTCTTGCTTTTACGCCCGGGTAGATACATAAAAGAATATTAAATATCAGCATTGCTCATAATAGAAAGGTGGAAGTAACCCACATTCCAATCAAACAGAGTGGACAGGTATATTTGGTATAGTCATAGAAAGCAATACTGTGGACAGGCATTTATAAATGAATTATAATGACACAGATGAAACTTTGAAGTATTATATGAGTGAAAAGAAGGTATAGAACACAGATACCATTTTACACAAAGTACAAAGTACAAAAATGAAATAAAGATACTATTTAAACACGTGATAAAACTAATGAAAGCCATGGAATAAAAAAAATTCAAGAATAGTGGTTACTCTAGTTGATAGACAGGACAGATGATGGAAGTGGTTGGGCAGACAGAAGTGGGATTGGAGAAGTGTAACATGTAAAAAGTGAATAGCTTTTGGAAGGCGCTACTTTTTAAGTTAGGCAGTGGGATTATGAGTGTTTTATTAGGCTTTGTAATTTACGAATTAGTGCATATATTGTTTTGCATAATAAATTTCATGAAAGCTGAAGAAACAAACAAGATCCATTCTATCATCATATTCTTGAGGACTTTGCAAATCCTAGGAGCCCTTCTTAATAAGCTTTCCCCTCCAGGGGAGACTTGCCTTTCTAACCTATGTGATTGCTTCTCTCAGCAGCCCCCTCTTTTGCATAATGAGGTCAAAGCACATCAAATCCTGCCCCTACTCGCCATCACCACTGCAGAAAGCAGCCCCTCTTCAGTTGGCCTGCTTTTCCATTGCAAAATTGTCCTTTCTATCTCAGATTCTCTAATCGCCTTAGAACAGCTACAGCAGCAGAGAGCGAATGCGGTGTTGAGCAGAGGGAACAAGGAAGGGCTGTAGGCATTTATGTTAGCAATTGTGAAACAGAATCCTCGGGAGGCAACATGTAAACGCAATGACAATTCTGGCTGGGGGTTCAGGGAGGGCTTCAGGCAGAAGATGGCATCAGAACTGAGCTCTGAGAAGTGGATAGAATTTTGATAGATGGAAGAAGGAACTTTCCATGCAGAGGGAAATTTTACAGCATGAGAAAATTACAGGGTTTGGAACAGCCTTTTGCTTTGACTCATTCATGGGGAAGGCATAGGTGACAAAAATTGGATAGAGGTCACATCATTCAGTTAAGATGATATATTTAGAACATGAGAATCCATTCGACGCTGTTGAATAAATATTGACAGGACCAGAATGCTTTATGAAGATTCAAACAATTACTCTCAAGTGCTCACTATGGGCAAGGCTCCATATGCTTAGTGGGGAGGGGAAGGCCGGCGGGGGGGGGCTGCTTAAAATCAAAAGTAAACTTAAAGATCTAGGATCCCTGCTCTAGTGGCTCATGGTTAAAGAGCATAATGAAGGGACCAAAGTGAAACAACAGCAGTTTTCCAGCTTCCCTGGAGCAGGTCTTTCAAGTGTGGTTTCCTAATTTGGTTATAATCAGTATGAGTAACCAGAAGAACTGTCCAAATTAAAGCATAAAGGCAAATGCTACATTTGTGTCTTACAGTGCACTAGAAATTGAATTGGGTGACAATTAGGTGATGTCAGGCTAAGAGAGCCATCGTTAGTGACTCGAAAAAGGCACATTCCTTGCACAGAAACAATAACTGGCTGTCCATGCATCATCCAGACACTATTTTTATAGTACAGACCACAGGGATTTGAATGGCCACATGGTGTGCGAATCAGTGTGATGTCCAACTAGAGAATGGATTTGACTTTTCAGGGCAGTAGGCTTTAAGGAAGGAATATACTAGCTGTCTTTTGCAGATAGGCAGTAAGTTATTGATGCTGAATGTGTCCAACAGAATTCTCTTACACATCCCTTCAGCTTGATCTTCTAATTGTCTGTACTGTGAACCTCCTCATCTATCAGTCTAGATAAATGCACAGACCTCCCTAAGGGGTGGCAAGATGATCTATTTATGCTTATCACTGACTATAGACTGAGATCTAGATGACAGGGAACAAGCTGGATCTCTCTCCTCTCTCCTTATCCATCATCCCACAAGAACCAACAAAACTCTATTGAAAAGAAAGAGGTTGCCAAGACATATGCTAAAATTATATTGTATTTCATCTTACTTTGGGAGTAATGAGATCATTTAACATGAAATGTAATTTAAAAGAGCAATGGGCTTTAGCTCTTTTCCCCTCCCTTGTGTAATAGCTTCACACACCGTATGCAACTGACTGACACTTCAGTTAACAGGTACAGAGTGAAACCTATTCCTTCCAGGAAATGAGCATCTGCTGAGAGGGATGGACAGAGGACTTTGGCTGTGCTACCAGCTCAGCTCCCAGCAGGTAGGGACCCATTAGTACAGATTCTATGCAAAGCCATGTTCACAGAGCCTTCAAACACATGCATATTAAACAAAATGAGACATCCGAGAACCAGCTCAAAGTGCATCCCTTTTCCTCCCCAGCCCCTTAGAAAATGATAGGCTTTACTTCCACAACACAGAAATGCAGCAGCCAATTCTGATGAAAAGACACCTAAGTCATTTAACAGTTCAGGTGTGTTTAATACTCCAAGAGGGAGGGATGTGAGGAACTGGCAGCATTGAGCAAAGCTAGAATGTAATCTTATGGAAAAACTTCACATTCAAGATGAACTCACACCTCATAAGGCAACTAATAGTTTTAGAGTCACATATTTAAAAAGAAAGTGGTAATTACATGATAAAACATTAGCCAGACTCAAAAAACGGAGCTAGAGATACAAATGCTAAGTATGTTAAGAGAACAGAAGATCATGGTTCCAGATTGGATTTTGGTTTTCTTTTTAGCTATTCAAAATTTATCACTTTTTCATGAGTTTTGGATTTATTGAACATCTGAAGCTAGGCTGTAGAAGCAGGGAGTGTGACGAGTCTCATACCTGTACACTGGGCTCCGACAGGAACTAGCCACATGACCTCCGGCGAGTTACTTCATCTCCCTCAGCCTCATTTTTTCTCATCTATAAAAGGGAACTATGATTAATGCATAACTTATGCTTCTTGCATCTCTGGTATATTTTTTAAAATTTGTTCTGCATTTTAAAAAGTATTAAAAATGCCAAATAGAGCTTTGTTATTCCAAGTGCAGCCCACGAACCTGTAGCATCTGCATTGCCCAAGAGCTCATTGGAAATGAGCAGAATCTCTGATTGCATGCCAAACCTACCTATTTATAATTTGCATTTAATGAGATTCAGGTGATTCCTATTGCCCTTAGAAAGCATATTCTGATTCATTAGGTCTGCAGAGGGTTGTAGTGCTATCCTTCTAACAAGCTCCCAGGTGATGCTGAAGCTGCTGGTTCAAGGCCACACTTTGGGTAGCCAGGGTTGAAGAATGTCTGCACATTGGAGGTGCTTAATACATAGTCTATAGCAGTGATTTTCAAATTTGGTGCATTGCAACTACCTGGAGGGCTTGTTAAACACAGTTGGCAAGGCCCTACCCCAGAGTTTCTGGCTTAGTAGTTCTGGAGTGGGACCCACAATTTATATTTCTGACATTCCCACCTGATACTGCTGCTGGTCCAGAGACCACATTTTGAGAATCATAGGTCCACAGACTGGAGTGAAAAACAATGAGATGACTAACTATGGTAGAATAAAGAAAAGCAGGATAATAAATTAATGCAGTATGATTTTTAATTATAAATAATCAACATGCTAAAAATCTAAAGGTACAGCTGAGGGTGTAGCTAAGGAGAAGGGCTTGTGTTTAGCACACAGGGGGCCTTGGGTTAGAGAACAATACCAGAAGGCTGCACACACACACGTTCCGGAGCACGTCCTGGACAAAGAAGATTCTTTTATGGAATTGGAACTATGAGCGAATTTGGGTTTTTCCCTCAATTTGCCAAATTTAATTGTCAGTAAAAGGGCATCTCCTATCATATGTCTCCTTCCTTCCTAGTCTACAGTTCCAAGCAGCAGGTCTCCTGAGCTCTGACCTTTCCCAGTTCCACAAAGAAACTACTGGCTTTCAGAGATAAACAGTGTGATTCAGGTTGAAAGAGACAATATGAAGCACGGGAGAACCCATGACTAAAAACGAGGGCATGAGTGGGCAAATGGGTGAGTGTGTTGAAGGCGGTGCCCTCACAGATCCATCAAGGTGAAGGTGTCCGTGGTATTCACCAGGTGTGCTTGTTTTGTTGTTTATGTCCCACCATGTTCCTAAAATGTTTCGAAGTGTTTGAAGTTGTGTCCGAGCCTTAACCTCAGGTGGTGAGTTTTGCGTGTCAAGTGCCTGTGGTTCTATTACCAAGTCACCATCATGCTCTTTGTCAATTGGAGCTGTAGAGCAGGCAATGCCCTGGGCTGAGGCAGTGCCTCCACTGGGCACGGATTGTACAAGACCTGGCTAGACTTAGTCCCAAGCTCTTCAATACGCAGCTGTCCCCAGATTTAAAAAGTCCCCAACAACCACTGCTTTGTCCCAAGAGATGCTTAAAAAGGAACTGTGGTTCTTAAAGGGCAGCTATTGCTTCTCCTGCAGAAAGAGTGGAGGCCTCAAAGTTGTGGATCCAAACAAAAGCAAATGAGAATCATCATCATCATCATCATCATCATCATCATCATCATTAAAAGAAAAAAAAACGTACACCACATACTAAATGCATCCTAAGGAAGTAAAGGAGATGTTCATCATAGTTATAATAAAAGTAATTGTCAACAGCTTAGTGCCCAAGGTTAACTCAATAGAACATCATGTAGTCATTGAAAATTATGCGTATGAAGATCAAGTGATGATTGTGGTGTTATGACAAAAAGATTTTCTGGGTTAAGTTTTTGAAAAGAATTCAAAATTGTATCTAGAGCTTGATTAGAGCTATGTCTTTAAAACTCTGTGCCCAAGAACACCTGAGAAAATAAAAAACATTGCAAAACGTAAGCATTAGTCATGTTTTCAGTGTGGTTCTTCAAATTTTGCTTTTCCCCAAATGTTTGTTTAATAAGTATGCATTAAATCTATAATAAAAATGAACCTTTTTAAAAATTATGGTTTTTTAAATTATGTTATTTTAATGCTAATAACATTAAGAGTAAAAAGGAAGATAAGAAATCATTACTCTATAATTACGGTTATGCTAAAACATGTACATGATGAAAAATAGAAGTAAAAGCATTCCTGGTGATTGCTTTTATTGGGACTTAGGGCAATGGGGAGGGGAGTAGGCAAATTTATTCACTGTGGTTTGAGAATGAAACAAAGGCAAAATATGGGAAGATAAATGTTTGTGTGAGGAGATTTGCAGTTCATAGGCACAGATCTCTCAAAGAAGCACCTGAAGTTTGGAATTAATCTTTATGTAAAATAACAAATGGAAACAGAAGCTTGCTCTTCAGCTTACTGCCTGTCAAGAAGCTCTGGGGCTGCAGCATGGCCTCCCAGAGCCACCTGCCCCCATGCTGTTCTCCCACCTGAGAATTGCATGACAGGGGCCTCAGGGCTGTTCCCATGGGGACAAGAGGGAGCCGAGGAGCATGACTCACTTAGACCTCAGGAGTGGTCCAAAGGCCTGTGGACCTGCATCCTGTTCCAGCAGCCTCACTGCTACAGCCCCCAGTTGACACGGTTTTGTGTTCAGCTAGGTAACAGCCCAACTTCTCCATGAATGGCCACATATTTGGGGCTCAGGCTAGGTATGCACAGAGCACAGAAAACATCTGCTTGTAAAAAATCATGCCAAAGTAGGGTCACGACTGTAGCAGTCAAATCCTCTCAGGTGGCTCTTTGTAGAACCTTACTCAAATATAAGAGATTCTTCTACCCTGAGTCCTGAGGGCCTAGGAATTTTGCCAGTAGACTTAGGAATATTGAACTCTTTCTCATATTGCAAGCCCCAGAGGGAAGTTAAAACCTGTTCATGCCAGTCGCCCAATAACTTTCTCTAATGGTGCACGTTACTACATAGCAAGCCATTCACCGACAGTGTGCACCAGGATCTAGGAACACACTCATTCACTCCATGAACACTCCTTGAGTTACTTCTGCCTGCAGATGGTGATCCAGGTGCGAGAGAAGAAGTGGAACATAATCAAGTCTAGATTCAGAGACGAAGTAAAGAAGTTGTTTCACTGGTACGTGAAGCCCCCATGAGGTCGACATAAGGAGTTGGAGAAGGACAGAGGGCTTGTTGGGGGAATTGGTGTCTAAGCTGAGAGGAAGCACAGGTAGAAGTTAACTGATGAAAGAGGGGGAGAACGTGGGAATGGGAAGGGGAAGAATTTTTTGGGAAGAAAAGCAGTAGAGACAAAGACTTAGAAGGGAGGTGGGGAAGTGCACATGGGTGCCTGTGTATGGAATGGATCAGTGCACACTGCATGCATATGTTGAAATATTACACTGAACACCATTAGTATGTACGATTAATACATGTTAATTTAAAAAGGAAGAGAACAAGATAGGTTCCTAGCACTTGTAAGTAGTACAGCACTGCAGCCAAGTAGAGTTCAAGATCAGTGTTAAGAGATGAGTCATGAAAGGCTTTATAGGCCACGTTGTCTTGGTAACACACTTCAATGCTTCCTGCCTCTCCCACCCACCACCCCTAGGGAGGAGAAGGAAAGCTGATGTTAGTCAAAGCCCAGGAAAAAACTGGGCTAGTTTGATTGGTACAAAAATCTTCCCAGCAAATGCAACAAGCTTGAAAAGGCCTGGCCCGTTGGTGCCTTCTTTTTCCCGAATTACTTGTGTTTTCATTGTCTATTTCCTTGGCATCTGCCCTCTTTTCCTAGATCCTTTTCTTCTCTGAGCATCTGATGTCTATAGGGTGAGTGGAGCTTTGATTCCATTAAGGCACTTACCTGTCAAGGGCAAGTGGGAACTGGGGTGAAGCCCAAGTGAAAGGAGGGAACCTCCTAACTTTTATACCTGCCTGTTCTCTGCTCAGAGAAGTTTGACCAGTGGCAGTGACCTCACATGGTAGCTACAGGTGTTTGTTCCTTAGTGTATCAATCTAAACACATGAAAAGGCAGCTTAGGGATCAATGCTGTGAAGTGAAGTTTGTGTGGAATTTGTACAAAGTTTGAAGGATTGGTTAGATGTTTCTTGAAGTTATAAGAAAGAGAACACACTAGGATCTGGTGCAAAGTAGGTGCTCAGTAAGCACATCCTTCCTATCTACCCATTCGTGGTCATGTGAACTCTGAAGTTCACAAAAACTTAACCAAATTAGTAAGTCAATTATAGAAATTACTTATAAGCTACAAGAGGGACCCTAAAGAGAATAACAAGTTGGAAATATTTTAGAGGGTAAAACAGATGATTGTGCCCTGAAAATACATTTAAGACTTGTTCTTTTCTAGGCATTGTGCAAGGGTAGAAAACCAGGTTAGTCCTTTGAGTTGGGGAGCTGTCAGTCCTATGGTAGAAGTCCACCAAAGGATGTGATCACTTGAAATACACACAAGAGCTATAACATGATGGCTTCAGGAGGCAGCCCCTCTGCCCAGCTGTGAAAGCTACAGAAGATTCAGTGGAATAGGAGGCCTTTCAGGGAGGGGTAGGATTTGGATTCTAGGGCCCAGGGAATAAAATGAACCAAGGAAGGAAGAAGGAATCATAGGGAGAGGAAGCAGGTCAGTTGGATTGGTGCACGAGGTGCATCAAATGCCAGAACTAGGGAAGGCAGATTAGGAAGCACCGTTGAATCAGGTCAGGGCAGGTCAAGGGCCAATCCTTCACACCCACTCCAGGAATCCCCCTGCCCTGACTGGAGCACCCCAAGGACATCATGGCAGGACTGCATGCAGTGGATGGCCTGGCTGAAGAGGAACACTTGTGACCACCGGCTTTGCACACATTTGTACTGTTGGTGCTGAGTGGTGATGGTGTGCCAGGCCAGGTTTCCTACGAACTGAATTTAAGGAAGAACTGCACTATTCCTGCTCCCGGTGGCTGTGTGGGCCTGGCCCCTTGACTCACCTGACTACATTCCAGAAAACTGCTATCCTAATTCCCAGGCTGGACCCATCCCAGACAACATGGTCAAAAGGCACAATCAAGATTCAGGACACCAGGCTGCCAGCAAAACTGCGGCAGGATGGGTCTAAGATGATTAATTACAAGAGGTGGCTACAGCCCCAGTCTCTGCCTGGTAAAGTAGGCTAACAGCTGTGCAAAACCAGCACTGGCTGCATTTCTGGATCTTCTTCATGATCCCCAAGCAGCCTGCTATGAGAAGAGAGCAAAGTGTCCAGAGGTGTGCCTCCCCTGAACAAACCACTTTCCACGTGTCGGTTTTTCCAAAGGACTTTTCATTCCAGCCTGTTTCTATGTCTCCATTTGGATCATTCTTGCATACTAACTAGCCTATGACCAACAGCTGTCCTATTCAACCATTTACATAACACTCAGGTGTCCCCCCTCCTTCCCCAGCCAGCAACATGTTCCCCAGCCAGCAACATCCCTGACTGATGGTCATTATATTTGCCCCCTGTTGATCCTCTTTACGTTGGTATTCTGTGGAGCAAAAGGAAGGCCTTCCTACCAGGGTGGTGATGGACAATTAAAATGATGAGATATATTTCCAACTGAATGCCTTGTTAAACACATATAATAAACCTCAAGAAAAATGATATGCTGCTGATAGGAAACCATCGGCTCCACAGTGATGATCGCGGGAAGAAGCACACGTTCCGTGAGCACAACTCTTCAACATAAGCACCCACTTTAAAAAATTAACCAATCAAATTTCACAGCAAGGGGGGTGTAGAAGAAAGTCAGCATTATGATCACTGGCAGATTTAAATTGTGTTTATAAAAGAGCCAAAGAGGATATAAAAAGGCCCTGATTCCTGAAGAGGTTCTTACTTAAAAAATTAGAACATTTGTTGTATAAAAAATTAGAACATTTCTTTTCATAGAAACAATGATGGCAAAGGTCCCAGGCTATTCAATAAAATCTTGTTAATCCATAATTATACTGAAGAGCAATATTGCAAAACCATAGCACCACCGTTCCCCAGCACATTCTGCTTCCCCATTGTGGTAGCCTCTGGGTCTCCTTTACTTATGTTCACCTGTCAAACACCTACTGAATTACTGAGAAACAGAGCAGTTACCTCCTCCAGGAAGCCTTCAGGCCAAGGAAAGCTCTCCTCTTTCAACACTTCTGAGATCCTTCTCCTCATTGTTTCCCGTAGCCATCACCATGTTGGGTGTTACACATGTGTTCTTTTTGCTTGGTTCACCTGGGATCTCTCAGTGAGGAAAAGGTGATATCCTAATGGTCTTAAAAACCTGACAGCAGCAACTGGGCCTTTCATAGAAGTTTTAAAATTGAAAAACAAATGCCTGGTGCTAATCCCAACAGAATAATGAAGAATAAATGGAACTCTGAGAAAGTGACTGATAGTTCTGAGCTACGGCTGGGTGCACAGGAAATGCTAATAAAATCTAAGCCTGAAAAACAACCAAAGAAGAATGTTCCAACACAGCATTCAGTGTGGCTATGCCATCCTTCACTTAATCAATCTCCAATTACTGGACCCTTCCAGTGGGTTTACTCAATTCATATAGAATCCTATAATAAGCATAAATGTACTATCGGTTTTGTGCATGTGAGCATTACTTTAGAATAAATTATCAGGATGCAATTAGACCTTTCAATGGACATGTGCATTTTTAAGTGTTTATTCAAATCAATACTTTCAAGTGAGAATTCCTCTGTTTCACCCATAGATACAATTTTGCTATTGTTTTCTGGTAGGTTACTTGACTGGAGTTAGAGCATTCCTTTTATTTATAGCTTATTACTAGTGTTGTCCTTGACTGTGTGCTAAATTTTATCCTGTGCATCATCTGAACCTGTGCTGGGTGTGCTTTTCAGTTTGACCCTTTAAATCTACTCTCCTCTTTCTCAGCCAGCTCTGTGTGAAGCAGTGGATCCCTGGCCCTCTGGCTATTGTTTGGGTTCAACAATGGGAGAGACCTTTAGGAAATCCACAAAATTATTGGTAGCGAAGGCAGGACAAGCTCAGCATACACACACACTCTCAAGGCATCGTCCCTAGCACCCAGTCAGTAACTGCATTTCTCTACCAAGGACCACAGATCTTACTTGCCTGCACCCTAGAGTTTCTGGAAATCACTTCTTCCTGTTGCCCTTCAGGCCATCAGGGTCAGGGAGTGTGCAGCCAACATTCTTGCTAATTCTGGGGTGCTCCACCATGCCTTGTTGAATTCCCTTAACCCCATTCACACCTCTACAAAAGGTTCCTTCTTAAACTCTCCGCACTCACCCTTCTGAATGTTCCATCTGTTTCTTGACAGGCTTAAAAAGTACCATTGGAATTGGTACCAGGAGTAACTCCAGAGGCAAGGTCACAGCTAGCCATCCGAGACACCCTGGACACAATTTCAGCAATTGTTAATCTTCTCTTTTGTGATTAGAGAAGTGTTTTGATTCATAGAATTTGTCACAATGGCTAATTGGGGGAAGTCCTTAGAAATGAAATAGATGGATAGTCCTACTCAGATGTACTTAACTCATATGGAAGGGAACATCCTGATTCTGGGGGGAAGAAACCTAATACAAATCACCGTTATGGGAGTCCATGCCCTCTTATCTTTTTCCCCAAAATAAACTAGTTCATAGACCCAGAGTAAGCTGGATCCTATGAGGAAAGACCCTATGAGGCACCAATTTCTATTGATAAGGATAATCAGAAGGGATAAGGATAAGGATGAGCCTTCACATATCTTACCTCAAGACCATGGTATTACTCCTACTTCTCTGCCATAATAAAATTCCTATGGACTTGATCATGCTGACATCCCATAGAGCATCGTGCTGGACCATCACCCCCATGACAGTGTGCTAATTGTACATGGTGAGGAAAACTGCTTCCCATGAACTGGGTAGTATATGATTCACCAAAACAGAGGTAGACACAGAATTCATTGTTATGTGATAATGAGGTAAATGAGTCTGGGCTCAGGCAGGTCCTAAGGCTCATGTAAATGGCATGAACATGCAGCCCACTTCCCTAAGGCACCACGGCCTAATGTTTTACTGCTTCCCTCTCTACTCACATTAATGCCCTTGGAGGAGTGGGTAATTCCTAATCACCAGTTAGCACAGGAGCCAAAAATGGATGGGTCTTCAGGATTTATAGCAACACTGAAGTGGTCTTGAAAGAGAAGGATGAAGGGAAGTCCCCATTTGGGCAGACTTTGGGTAGCACATTTGACTGCCTACTTCATATGGAAGAAAAAAACAGACATTAAGTCATTGGCAGTGGTTAATAGGTAAGTGACCAGTTAGCACAAAGATAGTCATTTCTTACAAAAATGACCATCAGAGGGCATCGACTATAGTGCATGATGTCAGTCAGCCTCTTTTCCTAGCCAACCCAATGTTTGCTCAAGGGGTTCATGTTCAAAGTGGCCATGGAGGTATGTCTGGAGTCAAAATGTATGGACTTTGCTTTCTGTGCAGCTCATTTGGTCCCTGATACCACAGTGTATCCTACCTGCCAATGGCAAGTAGTGTTGATATGACTCTAATCCCTGGGTATATCAGGCACCTAAAAAATGTCGATTTCATTCTCCTTCCATGATGGAGAGAGCAACAGTTTGACCTTACCAGGATAAATGTATGTTCTGTTAATGGATTTGCTTTTCTTGCCTTTAATGCTTCTGCCAGCAGTATGATTGATGCCTTATCTACTACAACAACATCACTGTCCAACAAGGCAATATTTTTATTGCATAAGAAGTATAGTGATAAGATCACACCCACAAAATTATAATGGACGCCATCACCCAGAGACAGCTGGCTCAATAAGTGGTGAAGGTTTAGTTATAGAATCAATGGGGGATACCATTCTGCAAGGTTGTAGTACATTTGCCCTACAGGATGCAACATATTCTTTAAATCACCAAACAGTATGTGAGGTCATTCTAACTGCTAGAATGCATTGTGTCTGGGAGGTAAAAGGTGGAAGTGGGAGTTGCCTCTTTTTCCCTATTCACTGAAGAAATTGCTTTCCTGTACAGTTGACCTTGGATTTAATGTGATTAAAGTTCCTAGTGCCCAAGGTAAGAAAGCTCCCACCAGGGATCACAGTGATATTTCAATGACATTGCAGTCTGACCCTGAACTAAAGTTAACCACTTTAACTCTTTACACACCATCAAACTAACAGGTAGAGAAGGAGTCATTCCACTGACCAGGATAACTGGTCCCAGTTACCAAGGGACTTTCAGTAGCAACAAGTGGGGCTGTGACTGGGAGGCAGGGTTTCACTGTATTGGTTGAAAATTAGCAATTCCATAAAGACAGGACCTTCACAAACATGGATCTTGTGGAAATGAAGGTTGTCATCATTCCACCACAAAGAAATCCCACCCATCCAAAGTGCTGGGAATAGGCCAGGAAAACATGGGAAAGGTGGTGAAAAGAAAGGATTATCAATTTATGGCTACTGAGCAGCTATACAAGCAAGTATTGTAGCAGCTGATAGAATTTATGTTCCCTATTTGTCTTCTGTCTTCCTCCTCTTGAATCCTCACTTTTGGTAAAGAACACATGAGGTTTTATATGGTGATACTATTGAAACCATAATCAGATCAGATAATTTCCTTAATTTCCCCTCTTACATCTTTTTCAGTTTCTCCTCCTGGAACTTCTACTGCTATGAAGTCCTGGCTCTGTCCTTGATGTCTCCACCTTCTTTTCTGTATTTCCCATCTCTGACTTTTGGCTTTGTGTTCTAGGAGGGTACCATTATTTGGTCTGATTTCTAAGATAATTTTCTGAAGTATCCATTGTGAAATTTTTGCCATTTTTTTCCTTTGGAAATCATGCTTCTTTTCTAAATAAAGTTCTCCTCTTTTGTTCTTTGAATTGTCCATGGCTTCCAACTCTTGTTTTATAAATGTGATATGCTTTCCAATCTCCTATGTCAAGCCATTCTGCTTGATACAATTTCTTGAGAATGCTAGATTTTGTTTGTTTTCACCAAAAACAACCACAACAAAAAATGAGTTAGTTGTTTGAGGAGATGCATGTTAGAACCACTTGGCATATCAAAATATATACTCCTTCACTCTTTCCTTCAGTGATCTCCCTCCAAATTCCAATAAAAGTGTAATAGAATCTCCAGAAATGGTGTCTACATAAGGGTATCAATAATATTCTTAAAACCTACCCATTAATTCCATTATGCTTCCTCACTACACATCAAGAACCAGCAGATTGATATACACAGTATGGTGAAAAGATGTGAACACTCTCTGGGAGTTCAGATCATTATTAGATCAGCACATTGGTTTGATAGTAGGTGTGTGGGTGCTCTGTGCACCCATGGTAGTAGCTCATAAGATATATTTCCTTGCAGGGATAGTGGGCCAGGAATATGGGCAAAGTCTTAGAGGTGGCTTTGTCAAGTCTGCCCACAATTGTACCATAGTACCTTCAATAGACATTCAGTAAATACTTGGGCTAGAAGAAATGGGGCGATCATAGAGGTCATTGCAACAGGAAGTCAGGAAAGTATTAGTAAGGCAACTTCAGGCATTCAAGAATCCATTACTCTGCTGGAAACCTTTCCCTCTCACACTGGTTGAAACACCTGGGGTCAACTGAGGTCCTAGACCTCCTCTCCATGGCCTTGTTGCATACCTTCAGGTTCCACTGCCAATGGGCCTCAAAATTTGCTTGTGTGCTTTCACCAGTAAGCATTAGGGTCAATAGCTCAGAGTACAGAGTCCTGATCCATGGACCCCTGAGGTTCTTGCAGTTAACCCTTCCAAGTCCTCCTCATTTTCACCTGTGCTTCAAGTCTTTGTCACAGAAAGTCTGGCAATTTTCAGAGATGTCACTGAAAAGTATCTATCCATCCACTTATTTTCACGCAGCCACCTCTTCTTGCATCAACCTGCAAATTAGTTCTCCTTACTAAACACATTCATTGATCTAAATCCTCTCACTCTCTTCCAAAGATTTTGAAAAATCCCTGGTCAATGGGTAACATGGGAAATTTTTCTTGTTTTGTGTAGTTTTGTAATTTCAAAGAACTTCCCATTAAGCTCAAATTTTTATCTCAGATAATGATTTAGATACGAATCTCTGCATTCATGTCAGAAGTTACAGGCTAATGGATGTGACCACAGACAGTTTCTGTCTCCTGCAACATTTAAAATTTTTTTACATCTGAATGAAAGTTTGGAATCATACTGCAGAATCTTTAACTGATATCTACCAATATTGGCTTATTTCCCTCTTCTGGTCATGAGGGTGACTATGTTTAACTCTTTTAGGTGAGGGCCACATGACAGGTTTTGCTCAATGAAATGGGAGCTGAAATTAACTATGTAACTCCTTTCTTTAGTCCTCCTTCCCCCATAGCAGCAACCAAAGGGTTCGTATATCTCAGATACTGCAATCACAAGATGGCAGAACACAATCAGCCAGAATCCAGAGTGACTATTGATCCACACAAATCATAAACTTTTGCTGCATTAAGACACAAAGACTTTGAAACTGTTATTAACATAAAATAACTTAGTGTGTTCTGAATGTTTTATATCATGGGTTATGGGTTTTCTTTGTATTTTTTTTTACATTTTTTAATTGATTCTTTTTAATTATACACAACAGTAGAACCCATTTGATATAATTATACAGCAGGGAATATATCTTTTCTTTCACAATGTAGATTCACATGATTCATATAATCTTACATATACATAGGGTAATACTATCTGTCTCAGTCTACTATTTTTCCTTCCCCCATCCCCTCCCATCCTATTTTCCTCTACACCATACTTCCTCCATTCTTTACTTATTCCCCTAACTCCCCCCCCCCCC
>JAJEJO010003773.1:74607-85593 GCA_020662805.1 Glaucomys volans | reverse complement strand
GACAGAGGAGGAGGAGGAGGAGGAGGAGGAGGAGGAGGAGGAGGAGGAGGAGAAGGAGGAGGAGGAGAGAGGGGAGGGGAGGGAAGGGGAGGGAAGAAAGAGAAGAGAAGAGAAGAGAAGAGAAGAGAAGAGAAGAAAAGAGAAGAGAAGAGAAAGAAGAGAAGAGAAGAGAAGAGAAGGGAAGGGAAATGAAGGGAAGGAAGGGAAAGGAAGGGAAGAGAGGACAGAAGAGGAGAAGAGGGGAGGGGTGGAGAAGGAAGAGAGAAGAGGAGAGAGAAGAGAAGAGAGAGAAGGGAAGGGAAGAGAAGAGGAGAGGAGAGGAGAGAAGAGAAGTGGAGAGGAGAGGAGAGAAGAGGAATGAAGGAGTCAACACTCAGTCTTAGTCTTGCTTGTTGCATCTGCCGCCCTCAAGGAAGCTAATTACCCTTCTATTTAACAGAGCCTCCTGGATGTCCAACTCCTGGTTTTCTTCCCACTTCCCTAGCAGCTCTTTCTCGGTGGCAGTTCACCCCCTCTCCCAATGTCTCCAGGTTGTTATGCCCCAAGAATCAGTTCTCCTTGTTCTTTCTCTTTCCCATCTAGTTCCAAGGACGTAATACCATCCACTTGCTTACAACTCTCAAAATTCCATTTCCAGTCCAGCTTCTCTCCCAAACTCAACTCTTGCTATCCAACTACTACTATGAGACATTCACTTGCACATCTAATAGACATATTGCACACAACATTCCCAGGCCAAATTCCTGGTCCTCTCTCATAGACTGTTTTAACCTTAGCTTCTCTGTCTTCATGATGACTGCTTCATTTTCTGGGTGCTTAGGCCAAAAAATGGAGTCATCTCTTCTCTTTCTCTCATACCCAATGATCAATCCACCAGGAAACCAGACTGATCCTACCTTCAAAATATGCTGCATGTGGCTAACCTGGACAAAGATCAAAGTTCAAAATTCCAAGTACAGTTTGTATTGGATTCATGGCACCCCAGCTTTTGCCCCATTACAAAGTCAAAAATTGTTAAGTCAAAAGCCATGGGTACAGAGACCGATACATACTCAGTAAATAAATAAAAGAAACACGCAGAACTGCATGGGCAAATGCCCAGAATCTGACCACTTTCCACCATCTCCTTTCTGCCCCCAGCTCAGGTTACTGCAATAGATTTCTAACTGGTTCCGGTTTCTTCCTTTGCCCCCATGACAACCTATTTGGAATAGTGCATCGAAACTGGTTCTTTTAAATGTTAAGTCAGGGGACATCACTGCTGTGTTTAGAGCCCTGCATGGCTCCTTACTCCCCCAAGAATAAAACCTGAAGATGTTCAGTGGCCTACAAGTCTCTGGGTGGTCTGCAACCCACATTGCCTCTGGAACACAGTAGCCCCATGTGTGGTGACTTCAGCCACACTGGTCTCCTGGCCATCCCTAGAACACACCAGGCATGCTCCAGCCTTGGGGCCTCACATTAGCTCTTTCTACCCAGAATACTCTTTCCCCACATTTCTCCCTGGCTCATACCCCTTCCACCATTTAGGTCTGGTCTCAGACTTCACCTTTTCCATGATCCCCATCCTGACTATGCTGTGCAATCATGCATTGACCCCCATCTAACTTACCCTGGGGACTCCTGATCCCTCCACCATGCTCTATGTGGGCCTTTTATTCTGTAGTATGTATCCCTGCAAACATGGAATCAATGTTTTTATTTATGTCTATGACTTGTGTCTCTCTCCTCCATCAAAAGTTATATTCCAGCAGAGGGATCTTGGTCGTTTGCTCACATGCATCAAGCATCTAGAACAGTGTTAGTACTGATGCTTATCAACTTACAGTGGGATTAAACCCCTCAGAGGTTGAATTGGAGAATGCATTTAATGTACCTAACCGACTGAACTTTCTGGCTTAGCCACACAGTATATTCCAAAGCCTCTGACTGACCAGGAGCTACGTCTCACTGCCACCGTCCAGCCTCACAAAAGAGCATCAGGCTACAAGTGGCTAACCTGGAAAAAGATCAAAATTAAAAATTCCAAGTATAGTTTGTACTGAATTTATGGCACTGTAGCATTTGCCCCATTACAAAATCAAATATTGTTAAGTCAAAAGCCATGGGTACAGAGACCAATACGTACTCAGTAAATAAATAAATGAAGCATGCAGAGCTGCATGGGCAAATATTCTCAAATCCTTTAACCAGCAACATTTTATACTTCCATTATTTATTATTATTAATACTTCCTTCCTCCAGGAGAAACAGATTTTTGTTCTAGTGATCGATATTACACTACCCAATGAAAGGTTTTTAAATTCACTCCTCCAACCACCCTTAAAATGTAATCAGGAGCTGACAGAGGAGAATAGGTGGACTTGGTTAAAAAAGAAATCGTACAAGTAGTCCATTCTGAAATCTGAGACTTGGAATCAGGTGGGCTCTATCCTCAGAAAACATCAAAACCCCAAATGAAAAAGTCATTACTCAAATACCTATTAACAATCCCTAGAGACATTTCTACTTAGAACAACAACAACAAAAAAAAACGAAAGCAAAACAAAACCAGTAATTATTTTTTAAACAGGTCATCTCTGCTACTTCCTGCTCAGTTTCTAAGGAACCAGGTTCAGATCTAACCAACTTTTTCTCTTCCCTTTAGACCCCCTGGACCCATTTTCCCTCTTATGAAATTGCTGAAAGCAAAAGTAACAGTTAGAACCATCTGCTAAGTAAAAAGGTGAATTTTACTTTCAACCAAAAAGCAAATTGTTACCCCTGAGATTTGCTACTTGTCACATGTAGCTACAATGCCCAGAGGTAGCAAGTGATACCTCCAGGTCTCCTTGAACACCCTGTTTTTGTGCTGCACCTGTCCTAATATAAACTGTCAAGCTTCTAATTCCAGAGCTCATCCACGATTGGAAACTCAGCTGGTACTTTCATGATGTGTTCACTGTGGTCTGAGCAATTTCTTTGCATGTGGCTAATTCATAACTTTTGCATAGCTGGGAGAAGGGGTAGACTCTCAAAAATGACCCCTGACACCTATTTATTGGCCAGTTTTTGCATGTGACATAGTTGCTTTTTCACTTACAGTCAAAGAAGGGGTAATGGAATCAGTCAGAGTCTAGATTTACCAGGACAAAGTCGGATCAAGTTTGTGTGTATATGTGTGTGTGTGTGTGCACAGTGTTGGTGTGCTTAAGTGTACTGATCATTTTCATCAAGCCATGTTATGGTTCAGATGCGAGGTGCCCCCCAAAAGCTCATGTGTAAGATAATGCAAGAAAAATTGAGGTGAAATGACTGGGTTATGAGAGTCTTAACCTAATCAGTGAATTAATCCCCTGATAGGGATTAATTGGGTGATAATTGTAGGCAGGTAGAGAGTGGCTGGAGGAGGTGGGTCACTGGATGCATACCTTTTGTCTGTGGTAAGGGAAGTTCTCCCCTCTTCCGGGTGCTATATCCTGAGTTGCTTTCCTCTGCCACACCTTTCTTTCGTAATGTTCTTCTTTGCCTTGGGCCCTGAGGAATGGAGTCAGTTGTCTATAGAATGAGACCTCTAAAACTATGGCTCCCAAATAAACTGTTCCTCCTCTAAAATTGTACTTTTCAGGTCTTTTGGTCATCACAGCATAAAACAAACCACGAGGACTGCTCGAGTAGAAGGTGGGGACACCACTTTCCTAAGCCTTTCAGCTCAAACAAGAGTAATTCCATCCCAGCCCATCATTCCCTGCTGTCAATGTCAGTCCTCTTAACTATCATAATGGCAGAAAACCAAAGGGTTTCATGAAAACCTCTTTGAGCTACTTCACACCCCATGGAGTCTTGGTCACAGACAAGCATTGCTTCTCGTGGCAGATATTACGCAAAATTCAGCAAGTCAAATTCATGGCAAAGATAAAATATTCCTGATTCATCTTAGCCTGTTCCTACCTAAACTGATACACTTGCTCATGGAAAACCACTTGAGATATCTTTAAATGGAGAGGCAGGAACTATTCTTCCTTTACAATTCATAAGAGCAAACAATACTTGAACTTAGCCCTTGTGAGAATAAGGGAGAGCAAGGAACAAGAAAGTGAAGGCAGGAAAGGAATTAAGAACTAATCTAAGGAACGGATAACTATATTCCTGATACTCAGCAGTTAACCTAACAAGAAGCATGAATGTAGTCACTGTTCCTCTCTTAACCAATGACTGGCTTGCATTTGCTCACTCCTAGGGCCCAAGTAGCCCCTGTGACAGTGGGTAGCAGACCCTAGAGTTGCTGCAGTGCCAGGATATGGCTGGGGCAGTTCCTGGGGAAAGCCATGTGCAGTGACAGGTGTTGTTCTCTAGTCCAAATGATACGTATCACAAATTTCTTTACCACAATCAGTTAAACACAGATCAGGGCACAAGTGCAGAAGGCCTTCTCAGGAAAGGCCTGTGTTGGTCCTGTGTGTAATCAGCAGCTGAAGCCAGAACAGGCTAAAGGAGATGGTTTAAATCCTCTGAAAATTTCTGTTGGTGAAGGTTTCTATTAAAGGTGTTGTATTAATCTGTTTTGCATTATTATAACCAAATACCTGAGCCCAGGTAACTTTATAAAGAAAAAAGGTTTATTTAACTCAGGCCCATTTGGTGGTAGCCTTCTTACTAGCAGAGTCCTGATGCAGTGCAAAGCATGATGTGATAAAAGACAGGTACCATGTGTGTATTCTCTGGTCTCTATCCCTCTTCTCATAAAGTCACCAGTATTCAATCAGGAGGCTCTACCTCGATGACCTTATCTTAATTACCTCACAAGGTTCCACCTCTGAATATTGAAGTCTGATTAAGTTCCATTTTCTTTTTTTTTTTTTTTTTTAGAAGAGATCACTTATTTTATTAGGTGTCTTTCATAGATTTTTTTTGTATTTCTTTTCACTTATGTCATTAACATCTTCAGATGTCAATAAACAGGCTTTTACATCATCAGCTTCCATCTTCTTAATACCTCACGTTGGGGATTAAATTTCAACACATGAACCCTGGCAGACACACTCACACCATAGCCGACACATAGCAATTATGAATACTGAGCAGCCTTAGATGAAGAGAGAGCTATTTCCCGTTGACTCTGGCCAGTCCAAAATAGGCAGTAGGGGTATGAAATTTATATGGTTTAGTAGCTAATGGAAGACCCAGAAGGACCAAAGATGATCTAAATTGGGTCATAAATACTTCCTTGGCAATCTGTTTATATGATTTCCTCTCCTTCTAGTATGGCCTTCTGTAATCCACCCATCATGGCCACCCAGCCATTAGTTCCTTTCTGTGATAGCAATTCTCCTCTCTGCCACACAGGGACAGCAAGCTGAGGCTACCTGTGCTCCACGTCTGTAATTCCCTCCTGCCTGCTGAAATCTTCCCGGTACTTCAAGGCCCAATTGAAGACACTTCTGCAGCATGAAGCTCCATAGATGACTCCAACCCATAATGATCTCTTTTATCTCTAAATACATGCAGCCCTCATAGTCTGAGTCACATCATTTCCCACTTGAATACATGTTATTTGGTACTATCCTATTATATCACCTGTGGTATGTTCCCCAACAAAACCCTGCTATTCTCAGACACTGAGGCCTTTACTTCCTCATTTCCCCTCTGTACCTGGCACAGCCAGGTAAACGACCCAAAAGAGAGGCACTGCATTGTTCTCAAAGTTCAAGGTCAATGCATATATTATAAACTGCCCTCATCAAGAGCTTCTAAGTCACACGTACTCTAAAATTATAAAAACCAAGTCAAATAATAAAGGTAAGTCACTGAAGGATAAAAATTATTTCAGCAACAGCCCCAAGCTACAGAGACAATGAGTTACAGGAACAAGGGAGGGAGGAAGATCTGATTCCAAATTGACCTTTATGATGCGTTCAAAGGATGTTTCGAGAAAGCTAAGGATGCAGCGGACAGCAAGTGAGGGGCTGCCTTTTGAAGTGAAAGAATGACAAGAAAAACAAGCACTAATTGCGATGGAAGGAGTCTGTGAAAGGGCATATGAAGGACAGGAAGGTAAGCCCCAAGCACAGGCTGGTGAGAACTACATCCCGTCTTGACAGCCTTCTTGGACGAGAGATGTAGATAAAACTAGAAGACGTGCAGAGGTGAACACAACGATTTAACGATTGGGAAATTCACCAAATATGGAAAGTGTCATTAAGAAAAAGTCTAGTTATAAAATCTTTCCTGATCCACACTGATTACGATCTAAGCCAAACCATGCACCTGCCTTTTCTAGAACCACAGAGCAACTTCCATCACCTACAGTGTGCCTGGAACGTAACACAGCCCACCCCCAAGCTGCACAGCCGCTGAACAATGTTAACAGTGTGGTGTTTTTTTTTTTTGCTTTTTTTTTTGTTTGTTTTTTTAAACAAATGAACACAGAAAGGCTCAGAGAATTAGTCATTTGCTTATTCCTGTCCATCCATCCAATGAATATTTATTGTTGGCTTTCTTTGTACCAGCACAGGGTAGTAAATGGGGGTAAATACAGCAATGTGTCTCTCTCATGAAGCTTATGTTCCAAAGTCAGGGTTAAAGAGCCAGTAGTCTGGTCATGGGTCAGACCCCCTCTGATTCTAAACCACATGCATAGCCTCTTTTTCTCTTCTACCCTAACAAGGAAAGCCTGCAAATGGTTTTCTCTACAGATCTTAAAAAACAATAGAATAACAAGATTATAGAACTGTTTTGTCTCAACAACACTTAAATTTAAAGACTGTTTAAACCACCACATAAAATATGAAGCATATGGAAACAATGGAAAAAAGGCTTTTCTTAAGTCTTATTTAAATCACAAAAGCAATGCATGGAGGACTTCTAGAAGTAGGGCAGGTGGAGAAGACGGTAGGGCTGCCCTTTCTACAACAATCAGACATCATGAGAAAAGAGTATCAGAAAATTACAAAATTGAGTTTGGAAAGAAAACAAGAAAGGGAACAAACCCCCAGGATCCCAAAAATAGAAAAGAAACTCACAGTCAAGTGACTGCAATAAATGGTTGTTCACTGCCCATGGCCCCTGTGGGTGCTTGACCCAAACACAGACTCTAGAGGTCGGTGCTGACACCAAGCGTGGCATCAGATCCAGGAGCTGGGAAGCCTGACGAAGCCTCTGCATCTTCTGGGATGAGAGCGTTCGAGATCCACCCTCCCAGGGATGATGAAATGTATTCAGCTACTAGCTCTATTTACCACACTGTGCTACGGACCTCAACAAATTAAAAAAAAAAAAATCAAACTTATTTCTCTTAGGTTTCGAATCCTTTGATTATCACACCCATTCCACACTGTATTCAAAAGTCATAACATCACTTCATACCCCATAAATATGTATAGCTATAATTTGTCAATAAATGTTTTTTAAAAGTCACTTCATAAAGCCTGGAGTCATGACAGGCTCCATCCTTAAAACTAAGACAACAAAATTTTGCTCACAGCTTGGGAAAAAGACAAGTTGCCTTATTTCCTAAGGTCAGAGATGAAAAAAAAAGTAAATTTTAAGAAATGGAATCTCAGAAACCTAGATGTATAGTGCACAATTAGGCCTCCTACTCGATGGAAAACAAAACAAAACAAAACAAAACAAAAACAACTAAAACTCTTGCAAATGCAAAACCAAAAAATCCCATTAAAGGAACACTTTTCATGACCCATTTAGGAATGAAAAGAAAAAATCCTACTGGATGTGAATTCACAGTGAGAATTCAAAATTCAATGAGAAAATGAAATACAATGATATCAAGTTGGCAAATGCCCCAAATTGAGAACTGGAGCTAATAAGACAAGTTGAAAATGACTACAAAAAAAGCAAAAGAATTCAGGAGATGGAAGAAGCAACAGGAACTATAATGAAAGAATAGGTCAGAATTGGGAGGGGAAAAGGATGGGATTAGGAAGGATAGTAGAATAAATGTACATATATGACTGCATGACCAATGTGATCCTACCATATGTACAATCAGAAAAATGAGAAATTACACTCCATTTATGTATTATCTATCAAAATGTATAAATGCATTCGACTGTCATGTGCAACTAATTAGAACAAATAAAAAATTAACTAAAAAAAGAAATTAAAACTTAGTCATTGAAATTAGGAACCCAATGCATGATACAGCTGATAAAAAAATAGGTAAAGCAGAAGAGAGCACTAGAGAAATACTTCAAATACAATAGTGAAAAATAAAAATTACCAACAGCTGCTAAGAGATATAGAGATTAGATTAAGATCAACCATGTGTCTGATACCAGTTCTAGAAGTAGGCATTTGGAAAATAAGGAGAAACATTATTCAATAAAAATAATTGAAACTAATACCAATTTTAAAAAGATATAGGTCTTTGAACAGAACGTTGACTCATTAGCAGAAAAAAAATATAAATTAATTTCAGCACCATTATACTGAAAGTGCAAAATATTGAAGATAAAAGAAATTCAAGGGCCAGGGATGTAGGTCAGAAGTAGAGCACTTGCCTTGCACACAGAAGGCCCTTGTTTCAATCCCCAGCACTCCAAATGAAAAACAAAACCAAACAAAAAACCTTAACAACAACCAAATGAAAAAAAAAAAAATTACTGACAAAGGAAAGACAATCAAACTGGGATCATATTTTATATTAGCAAGAACAAATACCAGAATTGTGTCTCCAAAGGACTGTGAGAATCTAACTATCAACACAGAATTTTGTACCTAGATAATCCATCAGCATGTGGCTACTCAGTACTAGTCATGTGTCTAGTACAAATTGAAAAGTACTATATAGTGAAAACAAAATACTGGTTTCAAATACCTATGAAAAAATAATATAAAATATGAACAAATTTTTCTACTGGTTGTGTTGAAATGGCGATATTTTGGATATATTGAGTTAAATAAAATAACATATATTATTAGCAGTACATTCACCAATTTTTTTTCTAAATCAACCCTACTGATCTCTATTCAGTAACCAGAATTTGCCACCTTCCTCCCACCTCAGGCTATTTGCACTTGAAAATAATCTTAGTTAACTCCTTAGCTACCTTGTACTTTTAGCACTTTCTTGGCTTCAAAGTACACATTTGTTTGTAGAATCATTTTGTCTACATCTGTCTCCCCACTAAAATGATTGAAAGTCCATTAGAACAGACATGATAGCTGTTCCATTCACTCTCTATGCATAGCCCTTAGCACTATGTGGACCATGGACAGAGGGTTAAGAGTGTGTGCTTCAGTACCAGTGGCACGGTTTCAAATCTGCCTCCCCTGGGCATTGGCCATCTGATGTTGGAGCAGTCACTCAACTTTTCTGACCTTGGCTTATACTTTATTTTATTTTTTGTTCTTTTCAGTTATACATGACAGTAGAGTCCATTTTGACATATTTATACACATATGGAGCATATCTTAACTGAGCTTTGGTTTTAAAAAAGATATTTCTATACTCTCCGATATTGTCATTATGAAATGGTGAATGAAACAACTCGTGGGTGGGCTCTTTTGTGCATTTTAATATGTACCTGGGTGTTGCTTTACAAAGGTGGCTGTGTGACAAAACAGAGAGGTCCATGCTGCTGAAAGGAAAGTTCAATGTTACTCACAGTTCCCCTGGAAGTGAGAGGCACAACACACAGGGCCACAGGAGGAGGCAGCAGAGCTGGTCAGGATGCACGTGGAGTGAGGGGAAGGCACAGGCCACAGCTGTGATTGTCGATTCTGTGGGAAAGTCAAGCCAGGCAGGGAAAATGTCTTAGCAGTGGTTAGTTTGCATAGTTCCAGCAGGATTGGGGAAGTAAGGCCTGTTCTAAACTCTCTGGTCTTTGGCCCTATGTTGATATAGGGTAGAAGAAATATTGGCTGGGACTATGAGAGTTAGATAAAGGAAGTGGTTGGTGTTTAAGCTGTAGATTGGTTGGTCTGCATATCAAAGTCATATTCGCTGGAACATTTCTTACTAGGAATTACCTAATCCTGGTAGTGAAAGTGGATCCCCAGTAGCAAGCTCCTCCTGCCCAGGATATCAGATCATGAAATAAAAATAATAATAATAATAATAATAATAATAATAATAATAATTAATTCATTTTTGTCCTTCACAAGAGTAACAACTCACAGTATTGTGGTTTAGCTATAAACCAAAAGCTCATATGTGAGAAAATGCAAAAATTTTCAGAGGTGAAATGTTTAGATTATGAGAGCTTTAACCTAATCAGTGGATTAATCCACTAATATGAGTTAACTGAGCAGTAACTGTGGGTAAGTAAGTCACTGGGGGCATGACTTTGGGCTTTATATTTTATCCCCGATGAACAGAATTCTCTCAGCTTCCTGGGTGCCATGTCTGAGTTGGTTTCCTCCACCATGCCCTTCTGCCATGGTGTTCTGCCTCCTCTCGTGCCCAGGGCTTCAGAGTTTGTCTACAATAAACTGAACGTCTAAAACTCTGAGCCAAAATAAACTTTTCTTTCCTTAAGTTGTTCTTGTCAGGTCTTTGGGTCACAGCAAAGAAAAGGCCAACTAAAGCACACAGCGAATTGGTTTCTCCTTTGTTTCTGACATAATTCTGCTCATCTGGGCTTCTTGGCCACCACTTTCCCTGAGAGATGACTCGTACAAGAACTGCCATAGTTTGGATATGAAATGTCCACCAAAGGTCCATGCATTCAAGGCTGGGTCCCCAGGGTGGTGCTATTAGGAGATGGTGGAACTTTGTGGAGGTGGAACCTTGTGGGAAATTCCCTTTTTTTTTTCTTGTTTATAAACACTTTGTTCAGGTCATTATAGCAGATGAGTTCGCAGCTAAATGCATGGATACAAGGGAGGTATTCCTGGGTTAATGCAGGTGCCAGTCGTGGAAGATTCTTAAGTCACTGTGGGTGGGCCCTTGAAAGAGATTGTGGGAGCCTGGCCTGCCTCTTTTTTCTTTTCTTTTCTTTTCTTTTCTTTTCTTTTCTTTTCTTTTCTATTCTTTTCTTTTCTTTT
>JAJEJO010003773.1:55340-74507 GCA_020662805.1 Glaucomys volans | reverse complement strand
CTTTTCTTTTCTTTTCTTTTCTATTCTTTTCTTTTCTTTTCTTTTCTCTTTTCCTTTCCCTCCCTTCCTTCCTTCCTTCCTTTCTTTCTTTCTTTCTTTCTTTCTTTCTTTCTTTCTTTCTTTCTTTCTTTCTTTCTTTCTTCTTTCTTTCTTTTTTTTCCTGGCTCATAAGGTAAGAGGTTTTATTTGACTATGAACTTCTGCTAGGATGTGCTGCCTCACCTAACCAACCAGGCTGACTGATCATGAACTGAAACCTTCCAAACCGTGAGCCAAAACAAGCCTCTTCTCTTTGTAAGTTGATTATCCCTGGTATTACAGTGAGGAAAACTAACTAGCACATTACCTTCTCTATTCTCCAACAAACCAACAGTCTTACTGCCGGTCTTATTTTTAGGGTGCCCCCTGGCTTAGTGTATCATTAGCTCCCAAGAAACTCTCAAAGAAATTACTCTGAAGATTCAAGGAAATGTTATTAAGCATCCTAAAACGATAAAATAAAATGAATTAGATTTTTTCCCCTTGTATGTTACGGCAACACTCCCAGAGCTTGAGCAGAAGGCTGTATAAGTACCCCAGGAACCCACAGGCAGTGCACCTGAGGAATGACATGCATCAGGGGTGACAGAGATACTCTCTTGCTGTTCCTCTTTGCTAATCTGCTTTGTTCTTCCTGCTTCCTCCACACACCTATGCTCTTTGCTGCTTCAGTGAACATGGTAGGTCGAAGGAACACCACTACAGCTGATTGGCCCAGTTTGAATGAGGTACCTGTTTCTAGTCTAATCAACTGTTGCTAGGCAGGGAGTCACTTCATCCAAAATGGCTGCTAAATGCCCTCTGCTGAAGGACAAGAGAGAGTGTAGGGGTGAGCTAATTGTGAACCAAGCAGACAGAAGCAATCACTGGGGTTGTATAGTTTGGAAGGCTAAAGCACCAGTTTAAAAAGTTAAACAGGACTCCTCCAGCACGAAGCTAGCATGCATTGTACATTTTTGGAGACTGACACAGTGTGCAGTGTTAACCAGACTTATTCAGCTCCAAACATCTTTTTCCCCCAAAGACTTATTAAATATTACAGGATTAGATCCCTATGGAATATAACTGCCAAAGTCCAGAGATTGTGGCCTATTTTTTCATTTCCTAAGGTGCTTTGTCCATGTGGCCAAGACTCAAAAGATTCAATCTTCAGAAATTCTACCTGAATGCCTTATATAATAATCGGATATGTGGGATATGTTGGGGCATGAATGGTTGATATTAATTTACAAGAACAGATACAAGAAAAAGTGTGAACCCCGATGTTCCTACCTAAAGTAGAATCATCATGGTTTGATCAGAGTTGATCCCCTGATCCCACTGTCTCAACTGAAAAGGTCCAGGAAAGTTGAGTGACTATCCAATGGTCACACAGCAAGACAGTAACAAAGTTGAAACCAGAGCCATGGTATGATAAATACCGTTATTAATAACAGAACAACCTTGGGTACACACAACACGGAGATTTAATTTTGTAAATATTTGCCAAGTCTGCTTTGAGCTAATTGTCACAAGGGTACTGTAGAAGTGCCTGGATTTTATGATAAGAGAAACAAGGATTTTTCATCACGAGTTCAGGGACTGAATCCATGATTGCCAGCCCAAGCTGCTCCTCAAGAGACTCTGAGATCACATTCTTTGCTGCCACACTGACAGCCACCAAAGCCGCCTGCACTCAGAGCAGTCACACTGGGAAACTTGTGGAGTGTTTAATCCTTAATTTAAATCCTAATGATTATCCAGCCTATTTGAGAGTTTAACTCAGTCATCAAAGGTTAAACTGCCTCTGGGTTCTGCATTCAACAAGGCAGGAAATTAGTTTCTTAGCCCTAAGTCCAAGTGGAAATAAAGATGGGTAAGAGTGAAACTGCCTCTACCTTTAAAGATCAGTAAGAGAGAAACTGACTCTACCTTTGTGCAATTGACCCTACTAAAAGCTCTGCAGAGAGATGCACATACCACCAGCAGTCCTAAAGCAAGAAATGGAATCCCTTTGCTTCCAGAGAGAGCCAGGGCCCTCCATAGGGACACAAGAATAGCTGGGTGGATGACAGAGACCTCTTGCCACCCGCCCTCCCAACCCTGGTACCTTTTTTATATCAAATGCAGAGAAAGGAGTTGAAGTGAGACCCATCTTCAGCCAAAATGTAGCAAAGAAACTCCCAGCATGAATATTTTGTTTGGCCCTAAATCTGTGCCAGGGACTGTTTTTAAAGTAGGCTCACACCGGATGCCTTCTATAACCCTTTGAGGAGGGGTCATGTAATGGAACTTGCTCATCAAAAGGATGAAACAGCACTTTTCACCAAGCATCAGCCTCCCAATTAGGTAGTTCATATGCGCATACTCAGGGATGGAAGCATTGCAGGAAATGAAAGACCCTGGGGGCCTTTAGGAAGAGGGAAGACCCTCTTCATAGAAGGAAGACTGCTCTCCATTGAAGTTTTCTCTAAAAATCCATCCCTTCGAATCAGCATACTAGGGCCCCAACCACCAGGACCACGTCTCCCCACACAACTCTCCCTGCCCAATGCTCAGAAGGACCTTCACTGAGGCCATTTTGCTTGTTTGTTTTTGGATGTGGACAAACTGCACAGGCTGCAACAGCTTTTTTCCTGATCAACTAATACCAAAACAAGTCAGATGCCCCTAGAATTGATGGACAAGTTTATAAATGATCTGTCTAAGCAGACGTCCCACTGTGCACCCAGCCACCTGTTGAGATGAGGAGAGAAGCCCACAGAAGTCGTCTTCTCCAATTCATCCTTAAATTGTGTCTTCCTTGGCCTTCCTTGGCCTTCTCGGAAAATTATAAGTCGTCAGCACGTGTTTCATCATGAGTTGCCTTGAGGCCATCACTACCCTAGTCTCCTGGGAAGTCACAAAACCATCCCCAGTCCAAGCTGGATTCGTGGAGCATGAAGACACCACAAGACCACTCTCCCTGCCACCAACTCCATCACCGGTTCAATGCAATGAAGAAGCAAACATGGAATGACCTTTGTTTTATTTCATTTCTCCCTAAAGGAAGTTTTTTTCATTATAAAATATTAGGAAAATGCAAGAAATATAGAAAGGAAGTCCTTCTGCAAATCTGTCATAACTCCACCAAAATAAAAAAATTAACAGACAACCCTTTCGTTTGTCTTTTTACTACACACATTTACAACTGTATCACAAACTGAGAGCTAACATTTCATAAGTGCTTCAATGCATCTAGTCCTTTGCTAAGTGTTTACATATATTATTGCATTTATTTCTCACCACAACTCTACGTAGAAAATACTACTTATAATCTCCAGGTGTAGTTATGCTTTCTATATAATTTTGTTTGCTCCATTTTTTTCTTCAACATTAAAATATTAACATTTACCAGTATGTTTATGGTTGTCATTTTTAATGATTTCCTATTTTTACTTTAATTTCATTGCAAGTGAATTTAATACATTGCATACTTTTAAAGTGTCTTTATTAAGGAATCAATTTGTTTCCCAATTTTTTATTTCATAAATAATGCTGTGGTGAACATCTTTATATGTAACTGTTTTCTATGTGCAGCATTCCTTTAAGATAGTTTCTCTGCAATGGAAATACACTTAGATCAAATATGCATAAGTATTTTAAGTGGTGTATTTAGTTATTTGCAGAAGCGATCCCTATAATTCAAAGTACTTTTATATAATTTAAAGAACATAATATCCATCATTGTCAGAAGTTACTAAGTTCATGCTAAGAATGAAATAGCATTTAAGCAGTTTTAAAACTCTTACAACATTTCACCTCAAACTTTACACAAACCTAAAAATTCTGCATATTAACAAATACCAAAAACTTTTAAAAAGTGTATTAACATAGTACAGCTGCCTTGGGGTTGCTTAGTAAATGTAGAAAAACATAGAGAGCCTAAAATTCATTCATAATCCCACTAGCATCCAGAGATTGTCAAATTGAATATTTCAGAGTCTTCCATTCCTTACTGGATAGACAGACAGATGGATAGATGACACTATGTAATCCATTTTGTCTATTGACAATGGAGCATTCTACAATATGAATCTCCTGATGATCCTCCTCCTAAGGGAGCTGCACCAATAAGTCCTGCAGCTTCTGGGGAGCATCTCTCAACAGATTCAGTTCTCCACAGATCTGATTAGAGGCTGAAATACAGAGATGGTCCCTCTCTACTACAGCCTAGATCACAAAGAGAGCAAGGTTCTCTGGTGTATATCACCGTTGCTTCAGACCGGATGGCTGAGCATTCACCCATATATGAAACAATACTCATCAGCTCTCCACTGACCTGGGGAAGGTGACAGATTTCAAGAGAATGAATCTCTGACCAAGGAAGGACTTTTCTTAGTTAAGAAGCAGGAAACAGACTCCAATGACTGTAACTTGTCAAGTCAGTCAGATGGAGCATGCAGCTGATAGAGGTATTTTTAGAAGCTTAATCCTGCTGGGAGAGGGTGGAGGGGAATCTAGTTTTGTACTCAGGTCCACTGACAAGCAGTTTAACCTATTGAAATCATCTTCTGACCTCAGCTCTGGGAAGAGGACCCTGCATCGACTGTGGAGTATTCTCTCACCCCCCAGGAGTGTATGTCATGGCTTGTGGAAAGCATGCTGCTCAGGTTTACCCAGGGTCTTTGCTCACAGTTCTGGTGCTGCTGTTCCCATTTCTGAGTTGGGAGATGCTGAGACTCAGAGGAGATCAGTGACATTCCCTGCATCCTAGCCTGTGCCTAGTCTTCACTACAGCAAGGAATCTGCAGCAGGTGGGGCTGGCCAGGATCAACACCAAATGAACTTTCGACAGTGAAAAACAGTAACTACCCAAATGTGCTCCCTAAGGTTTGTCATGGTTGGTACTACTCTCATGTGGACCTCATAAAGGATTCCAGGAAATTAGAGCTGGAAGAAATCTTAAAAATAATGTGTATGGGAAATCGCAAACTACTGCCCTTTGCAAAATTAAGCACCACCACATGATGGCTTCTCCAGAAGCAGAATTAAATATTTGAATGTGCTGCCAAAATCTAAAGCTCAGGAAATCTCACATAAAATTCCAGGTTTCTGGCTTTCCTGGAAAAGTTAGGACATCTTCCAATGCCAGGTTCCCATTGCATGACAACATGAGCTGTCCTTTTTAGGAGTCACACAGTTGACTTTTCAGTTGACTGCAGTCTGCCCATTAGCCATTAATGTTTCTTATCCAGAAACTCCATACCTAATAAAACCCATTTTGCAGATGAGCAAGTTGACCTCTGGATATTTTTAAAACATGTCCAGAATTGGACAATTTGTGAACGCTATTGTCCCCGCTCCTCTCAGTCACAAGCATGCTTCTGTCCACAGCTAGCTACTGCTTAGAAGATCTCTGCAAGTCTTCAGAGTGACCTTCATAAATCACTAGGATTTCCTCCCTTCCTGGAAAGTCCATCTGGATCTGACTTCATTTCTGAATTGAAGCCCTTCTTTTATTATCAAGGTGTTATGGTTCATGCTTTAGATATGAGGTGTCCCCCAAAAGCTCATGTGTGGGAAGATGCAAGAAAGTTTAGAGGTGAAATGACTGGGTTGGCAGAGCATTGATCTAATCAGTGAATTGCTTCCCTGGTATGGATGCACTAGGTGGTAACTATAGACAGGTAGGGTGGAGCTGGAGGAGGGAGATGGGTCCTTGGGGGCCCATCTTTTGGGGCATATGTTTTGTCCCTGGTGAGTGAAAGCTTTCTCAACTTCCTGGTGATCATGTCCTGAGTTGCTTTCCTCCAGCACATTCTTCTGCCATGATGTTCTGCCTCACCCGCCCAGAGCAAAGGAGTCAGCTGTCCATGTATTGAGACCTCTCAAACTAGGATCCCCAGATAAATTTTTCCTACTCTAAAATCGTTCTTGTCAGGTCTGTTGATTGCAACAGGACAAAAAAACAAAACAAAACAAAACAAAAAACTGACTAAAACACAGGGGAATAGAATAGGGATGGGGGAAAATAGAGCTCTTCAGTAGAGGATCGCTATTCAGGAGCTCCCAACGTGTGGAAACATTTGTGATGCCTCTGATCTCAGCTGCACAATGAAGTCAAATGCTCAGGTCCCAACCAGACCAACTAAATCAGAATCTCTGGATCCAAGTGTTGGTATTTAAGTTTCTTAAGATGGTTCCAATGTAAGATTGTGGCAGAGAACTGCTTCTCTCATCAGTCTCCAAGGTAGTTGACCCAGTTTCTATTCTTAATACAGTGTCCACTTCGTGGGATTGGTTCCTGGAACCCCACAGATACCAAAATTCACAAATGATCAAGTCCCTTGTACAAATAGCATGGTGTTTGCATACTTTAAATCACCTCTTGATTACTTTAATACTAATACAATGTAACTGTTATGTGAATGGTTATTGTATCATATTGTACTTGGAATAATAACAATTTTTAAAAGTCTGTACATGTTCAGCACAAGTGCAATTTTTCAGAATATTTTGATTTGCAACTCGTTGAAGCTGTGGCTATGAAACTTGTAGATATGGAGGATTGACTGCACTCATGAGTTTTCCTAGGTGTGTTACTTTAATTTGAGAGGTGCATTTTCTTCCTCTGGAAAAAGAGGCTAGATTAGATCCATAATTTCCAATTTGAGCTTCATCATTCTTTGGAATCTACAAAGGAAATTCTGAGATCATTGAACTATATTTAATATTGAAAAACATCTAAAAGAAATGGGACACTCACCTCTGTTAAAACTTCACATGTTAATGAAGATGTTAGGTTTCTTTATTTTTAACCTGTAAATACATTAACCTGGTGTGATGGATCTAGTTTCAAAACATAGGGTTTATGGAGAGAGAAGGCAATGTCTTGGTGAGTAAAAATGAAGAGGAAGAACAAGTGAAGAAAAGTTGAGCTCTGTGACAATGATTTCCTTTCCGTTTTCTCATCCAGTGGTTTGATGGTAACATCTGGGATAAGAAGCAACTCTTCTGTGGAAGAATATATTATCTTTAAATGCTCCTCATTAAAGAAATATTTGGACACAACACACTCCTCTCTTTGTGAAATGTTCTCATACCTGGAAATGAACACCCCCAAAAAGAATAGGACCTGAATTCAGGGGACCCCAGTTCAAGAAGCCTGGTTTACTTCAGTGAGCCTGAACTTTGACAGGAAGGGGTGAGAGGGCAGGAACAAGGGTAATATTGTCACACTACACATTGGTGGTCAGTGACAAAAATAAATATTTTGCTACTGACAGATAAATGCTTCCCGACAATCTGCCTACTTTTGCCACTTGAAAGTCCTGCTCCACTCTCACCCAGCTGTTAAATTATTCTAGCCAAGGCAACTAGTTCCCCAGTATCATTTTCCTTGTTTGAAATGAGGAGGAATTTCATGAAGGAAGGGGTACTCCTTAAGCTGGTATTCTCTTTGCTCGTTTCCAAGGGAAATGCCCCCTTGAGTCTCCCTTCTGCGTATGCAGGCAGATCCAGTGACCATTGCTAGGCAACCTATTGTCATGAATATTTCATCAGTGAAACAAAGTCTATCTCAGAGAAGCCATCCTTCAGCTGTTCTAGTACTTCAGCTTTCCTTTATAAAAGAACAGGAGGAAAGAATAGAAATCCACACTTCTATGCTTCCTGACACCCATGATAAGGAATCAATGACAGAGGAATCTGGTGAAAAGCTTAAAGCCTAGGCCAAAAAAAAAAAAAAAAAAAAAAAAAAAAACAAAAAAATCCCTGGTATTGCGTTAGTCAATTTGGACTGCTATAATAAATGCTGAAATAAAATACCACAGACTGGATACTTAAACAGCAGGTATTTATTTCTCACAGTTCTGGAGGCTGGAAATCCAAGACTGAGGTGCCAACAGATTCATTTCCTAGTGAGAGACCTTTTCCTGGTTTGCAGATGGCTACCTTCTTGCTGTATATTCATATAGTGGAGAGGAAACTAGGGCACTTCTTCCTCTTACAAGTACACTAATCCTATCATGAGGTTCCATCTTTATGACTTCCTCTGAACCTAATTACCTCCCAAAGGCCCCATATCCTAATATTACACTTGGAGTAATGTGAATTTTAGAGACATAAAAATTGGTTCATAAGAGCTGTTAAGCAAAATTTTGAAATGATCACTTATATATGTATTCATATATAAATGGATTTTTTTGTAGTACTAGGGATTGAACCTAGGACTTCACACATGCTAGGCAAGTGCTCCACTGCTAAGGTACAACTCTAGCCCTGCCTACCAATATTCTGCATTTATAGACTGGCAAATTATTGTGGTGGAAATAAAAGATTCAGTGGTGTTAAGAATTATGATTTCAACTAATTTTTGAAAGAAAAAGGGTGACAAAAATCTAGAAAATGAGCAAAATACAAAACGTAATTTTTTTCAGGGGGTTAGAACAGTGGATATGGTAAACAGAATTCAAACATGGACTTGAAGATTCCCAGCTCCTGGTGGACATGTCCCACAAAATCTCATTCCCTTGAGGGTGACAGGACCTTAAAAATATGATGGGATATCATTCCTATAGTGATGTTTCATAAAAGAGCAAAATAGATTTTTGCAGATGAAATTAAGACCTCTAGTAGTTTAAGTTAATCTCTTAGAAGATTGTCCTGGGTTGATCTAACCTAATCAGGAGAACTCTTCAGAGGGTTCTAGAGATTGGAGATGAAGGAAGTGAGAACTCCTGCCAGCCTGGAAAAAATCAGGACCCCTGAACAGAGGGTGTGGCTAACCTGGGCCCAGACTCCTGATCCACAGAAGCTGTGAGATAATAATTTCTGTTTTTTAGCTGTGTTTTTGGTAACTTGTTATATGGCAATAGAAAACAAATACAGTGGGTGACTATCCTCTTTTCCATTTTTAGCAATTCTTGTGTTAGTTGTATAACAAGCAAACTGAAAACAAAATAGAGGACTCCATTAGGAATACAGGACTTCTTTTAAGTTACATCATTGACATCTTGAGGCAAAGGGAATTTCCCCTTTTCTTGGCATTCAGTTTTCACAAATTCCCTTTCTGATTCTTACAGAATAAGAGTTTATCATGACACTCACTTAGAACATTTTTAAAAAGAAGTTTGCCTTATAAATGGAGCTTACTCTGGAAATAAGCAGAGAGATCAGATTTCAGTGTCCTAAAGAATGAGTAGGAGAGCACATGGGGATGTGTATACATACATGTCCATCACTGTCTTGCCTATAAAGATAAAATTCAGAGCATGTCTAAGGATCTAACAGTAGCAGATTGAGTAAAATATGGCCCATTCATGGAATATTAAGCATTCATTTTAAAGATTACATGATTGTTCCATACTTATCAGTGTAGAAAGATGTTTAAGATATGGTGTGATGTTTTTTAAAACATGTTACAGAACTTATAATCACATGATCTCAATTTGTTTTAAAAAGATGGATGGGGATGTGGACATAGATAAGTGTTTGGAGAAGGAGAGAGATAAAAGGTCAATAGTAAGGAGGAACCCCAAAGAGCTAAAAATAGTTATCTCTCATGAATGCTTTATGGTACCTTCCTTTTTGCTTATTTGAAATATCTAATTTTTCTTCAATGAACATAGATTAACTGGGCAATTTGTTTTCAAATACAGAGAAATAATTAACTATCTAATAGATTAAAGATACCAAAGATGCAGGAGAAAGATTTAAAAGAAAGATTAAAGAATCTTTTCAATATTCAATATTGAAAGAAAGATTTCACTACTTATTAGTGAATACCTCTTTGACTTCCTTGAGTTTTGTTAACTGGTGTCAAGGTTTCTATTTGTCTTTGTGTTTATAGTAATGGTTATATCTATTGATCCATTTTAAGAAGCACGAGTCTGTAGAATACTCATTTAAATCTGTTTTCTCAGCATTGATAGTATATTTTCCAGATACAAATTATAGGGATCACTAAAAATTATTTTTGTTACAAAACCAGTCAGAAAAAAAATCACTGAGAAAGTCATTTCCCCAATACTTACCAAAGATTCCTGTAGGAATTTTTAGTAGATTCCAGTACATCCCTACTGACAAAATGAACCCTTTCAATCATCTCCTGAAACTGATGTGTAAATAGTGATCTTATTCTTCAGGTTCAGTCTTCCTCCCATGTTCAACATCAGCAGGACAAAACCATTTAAAGTCATAAAATCACTGGATGTGTTGACCAATGTGATGTCTTCCTAGTGAAGCACACTTCTGTATATGAGTCCAGAGACAAAAAAGCATATACTTCATGGAAGGTATGATGGGGGCTTTGTGGCCAAAACCAGGGGTTCTCTACTCGGGATGAATTTTGGCCCCAGGAGACATATGGCAATGTCTGGAGATATTTGGGTTGTCAGATCCAGGTGGGGCTTGTGCTATTAGATCTAAAGGGCAGAGGTCACAGATGCTACTAAATATTCTACAATTCACAGTAAACACCCCCAAACAAGGAATTTCACCCAAATTTACATAGTGTTGAACTTGAGAAAGTCTGGCCTACAGAGTAAGAGAGATACAAAACTGGTAGTATTAAGGGCCTGACAAGGTGCATTAGGGTTACAAGCTCAAAACCCCCACATACAGTGCAACAGAAATGGTTATACCCAATTCCAGCCAATATGGAACCAGGGGCCGATTTATTCTCCTGTCTCACATAACTAGAAAACCAGACAAGTAAATTGAAAACAATATTTATCAGACATGGGACAACAGGCAACTAAGAACTGCCATTAATGAGAGAAAGAAACAACCAAGGTGAGCCCCACAGATGCCCAGCCTATCGCTGAAAGCATTGTTTAGGCTACAGTGCCAGGTTGGGGAAACCCAGGTAGTCAGTGCTCTCCCTCATTTGAGCAGACAAAGTGGAAAAATCAGTAAGCTACAGGAACTGGTATTTATCGGAAGACAAGACAAAACTACACAGAAAATGTCCTGCCTCTTTGGCAGAGCACTGATCTATACATGCTTGCGAGGAAACTACCTAGTGCCAAAGAAAGTCTACCAGAAATAAATACATAGAAGAATTGCCAGGGCTCACACAAGAACTGGGTATAGTGTTTGTGTTCCTGCCAACCAGAGTGTGAAGAGTTCTTAATACATGTGATAATAAGTAAAATCCTCAGATGCATTACTAAATGCTGCTTTGGACAAGCCCTAAATATTTTAATAGGAAGTTTCAGAATGATCAACTGGATTCCAAATGTCTTAACTGCATATCAAAACAAAATCCAATACTATTCAAAGAATACAACATAATCCAGCAACCAACAACACAAAAATCACAATATCCAGCATCTGATCAAAAATTATCAGACATACAAGGAAGCACGAATCTTCGACTTATAACCACAAAGAAATAACCAATCAATACAAAAGATCCAGAAGTCATAGATTTGAGAGAAATAGGAGACAACGATATTACGACATTTTGATAAACATGTTCTATCTGTTTGGAAAAACAGAAGAAAACATGGCCAAGATTAGGAAAGAAAAGGAAGACACAAAATATCAAGAGTGCTGATATATTTCCTCTTTCCTGTCCTTACAAACATGGTAGCTGTTGTGGCAGACATTAAGATAGCAGAACTGGGAAAGACACAGGCCCTTCTCTTGCATTTCATCATTTAGTAGAAAAGTAGATGCTGAAACCATAAAGCAAGCTTGAGTATGATGAATGCCAGTGGAGTCTGAATCAAAGTGCTGGAGGAACACAGAAAGGTGGGGCATGACCACTGCAGTAGGGGACAGGGAATAGGGGGTCAAGATTCTTTAATCTATCCCTGGGACAAATAATAATAACAGCCAACTTCATGCAATATAAAGATCTTTCAAATATTGATGATGTGCCAAGAACTGCTAAAACTCAGAAACAAATTAGAAAAGTGAAAACAGAAGTGAATCCTCTCTTTCTGAAGGTAACATTTATTGACTCTTGAAAACTTCATATCAATTTGCCCTCTCAGCAACTCTGCAGAGGACATTTAAATTTTTTTTAATTTGTTCTAATTAGTTGTACATGACAGTAGAATGCATTTATACATTCTGTTAGATCATGTGTAACTTCTCATTTTTCTGATTATACATATTGTGGGATCACATCGGTCAGGCAGTCACACATGTACGTGAGGTAATGATGTTTGTTTCAATCTACTATCATTCCTTCCCCCATACCTCCTTCCCCTCCCTTCATTCCCCTCTACCTAATATAAAGTATCTCTATTCTTTCCTATCCCGCTCCCCCGCCCCTTATTGTGAATTAGCTTCCACACATCAGAGAAAACATTCAGCCTTCAATTTTTGGATTTGGCTTATTTCCCTTAGCATGATATTCTCTAACTCCACTTACCAGCAAATGCCAGAATTTCATTTTTTTTTACTCACTCTGGTAGATCCCATTAATGTTCCCTAACATTAGGGATGGATACGTCTCTGTGTCCATTCTCCTTGGCTTGTGACTTTTGAGTTCTTTACACTGAAGAATCAGTTTATTTCCCTCCCCCATCACTCAGTGTTTGACCTCATGACTTGCTCTGACCATGAGATGTTAGCAGATGTGATGTGACTAGAGCATTGACAAACTCTTGTGCGTTTGGGCTCGTTTCTTGTGCACACACCACTACCATGAGAAGAACATGCCTGTAACAGGGAAGAGTAAAAGGCAAATGGTACCAAGGCAGACCCACAGACCTGCAGTGAGAAACTGGGTTACCAACTGAGCCCTGACTAGGTCTGCTGCAACGGCCCCCCCCCCACACACCGCAAGCCAATCCACAGATGTGTAACCAGGTAGAGATGGTCCCCAACTTACAGTGGTTTGACTTAATTATTTTTCTACTCAGCAATAATGCAAAAGCAATACACATACAGTAGAGACCTTTCTTTGAATTTGGAATGATGACCTTTCCCTGGGCTTGCAATGTTTGGTATGATCCTTTCTCAAGATGCTGGGCAGTGACAGTGAGCCACAGCTCCCGTCAACTGCACAGTCACAGGGGAAACAACTGATATTCTATAGTGTGTTGTGCTGCTAAACAACCATGTCCAGTAGTTTAGGGGTATTAATACATTTTCCACTTCCACTATTTTTAACTTATAATGGCTTATCAGGACGTGACCCCATCCTAAGTTGAGGAGCAGCTATAACACTTACTGTTGCACACCATTTATATTTTGTGCTTATTTATTAGGCAGTGAGACCTGACCGACATGCACCATCACATGGAGAGATGGAGGTTAAGTAATACAGCCGGCATGAAGGTCCTAGTACATAGGAGAACCAAGATTTGAATTTACACTTCCTGCCATCAGAGTCAGCATTTTTACACATTATTGCTTCCCAAGAGCCTCACTCCTGGGAATTTTCTCTAAGGCAGTAGTTCCTGAAAAGTGTGTGTGGGTATATGTGTGTGTGTGTGTGTGTGTGTGTTTATCCATCTATCTACCTATTTTTTTTTAACTGAAGTTTTGCTTATAACATAAAAAATTATTTAAAAATCCCTAAAATCTCCAAAGTAAGAATAGCAGAAACTACAATATACCATCTGGAAGAATAGTTTTCATTTAATAGAAAGATAATTATGAACATATATGACATAGATACAGGCCTATGTTCTAACATTAACCTTCAAAACCAAAATACATTTTGTAGGCCAATTAAAAGTAAAGTTATGTGTACGGGAATGCAAACATAATTTGTGTACATATACACAAAAGGCAGAAAAGCAGTTTATAAAATGAAATCCATTTCATGGAGTTGCGGATTAGAAGTGATGTGTTTTAGTCTTTACATTTTCCTTAGAGTTATTATAATAAAAACAGTGATTAAAATGACACGCACACAGGTCTGGTGTCACACCTAATCCACTCAAAGGGCTTATGAAGCCACCCATCACCTTATCCAGCACACCAGGCTTCAGGCAGCCTGAGTGTCACAGAAATCTTTCTCCCCAATCCCATTAGCAATGGACTTCAGAGAGCGTCTTTACCATTACAAGCCCCAACAAAAGACTGCCAAGGCTTACACTTGGCCTTAGGGAAGGAAAAAAAAGGCCTTCAATCCCCAAAGGCCTTGCATTTGGCAGCGAGGACAGATTTTTCCATTAATAAATACTCAAATCAAAGCTGGAGCCAATTCTTATCTCTGGTTGTAAACTTGGTTAGAGAAGCAGCAGGGGATTTGGATGTGGGGAGTGTCTGCCTTCTTTTTCAGCCTTTCCAAAATTCATAGATAACCAGTGCAAAGCACTTGCAAATGCTGCTGCTCTCTGCTGGGCACGTTATACATAGTATCCTGTCTAATCTCCTAGTAATGTTATTATTTTTTAGGTTGCAGAGCCAAGCCTTACAGAAGTTACTTTTACTGTTAAGTGGCCTTGGTGGTACTATTGAATTAATCAAGTAAACAAGTTGATGTTGTTGTCTTCCTCCTAGGCAATTAATTTTCCAGTGGCTCAAACTGAAAGGTCTTCAGATGTCTTAAAGGTGGTTTTGGTGTATATGGGAGTGACCTTTGTCTTAGTCTGTTTTCTGTTGCTGTAACAGAGTATTGAGACTGGGTAATTTATTTTAAAAAATGAGGTTAATTTTGGTTCACAGTTCTGGAGGCTGAGAAGTTCAATAGTAGGATTATGCATTCGCTTGGCTTCTTGTGGGACCTCTTGGAACAAAACAGAAAGGTAAGCAGGAAGAGAGAAAACATGAGGGGCAACCTTATCTATCACAACCCAATCTGACATTAACTAATCTGAGATCAAAAACTAGTGTTGTCTACCTCTGGGTACCTTAATTATGTCTTTTCCCCTCTCCGATTGTGACTTTCTTGGGGAAAGGACTGTTTTCATTGGCTTCATCGTTCATAGCAACAGCACATGCACAATACAGATGAAGAACTCCATTAATGGAATGACAGAAGGAACTTAATTTAACATTATAGCCATCCCAAATGGAGATAAAAAAACTAACCATTAAGGGGGCATCTACTAAATGCCCGGGTTAGGCACATTACCTTGTTATTACCTCTATCATCTCAAGTAACCCCTTGATTCTGCACAAAGTGAGTGTGATCCTTCCCATTTGAAGATGGTGATAAGATTCAGGCAGGTTCAATGACTTGCCATGGTCATGGGGTCAGCAAGCAGTGGAGCCAGCGTTCACTTTCATGTCCTTGGGACTCCAAAGTGAGCACTCTGTTCCTCTTCATGAACTATAACTCCCCCCAACCCTGACACATTCTACAGAGGGGATACACATCCCAGTGTGTGCTGGTGAGCCAATCTTTCCAGACATGCTTCACCCAAAGAGTTTGTTTCCACCACAGCTATCCTGATTTCCATTTTGCCTCTGGCCTGGAGTGTCCACCTCTGCAGGTGGCTGCCACAATAAGGCAGCTCTGTACTCAGTTTCCTGGTAAGCACCAGCTCAGGTTCCAAGGGGAGCCTTACGAGGTGATCAGGAAGACACTGAACACCAGGCATGAGGCCAAGGGCCTCGCCTTCCTTGAGGTGAGTGAATTTGTCAATGGGGGAAACATCCTCACCCACTGAAGGCACAGGTGGGAACTCCTTGATGTGTTTAGCTGTGCTCAACTGTAAATACAATGATAAAAGGACGCATGCACTCTAGGTCTCCTCTATCATGTTTCTCAAAATTCTTTCATCCTCTGCTTATTATCCAATTCCAAAGCCACTTCTACATTTTTCAGGTATCTATTACAGTTGCATCACATCTCCTGGTACTAAACCTGTAACAAAGTGGAATAATGAATCTGCCATAATGAATTACCACAAATTTGATGAATTAAAACAACAGGAATTTATTTTCTCACAGTTCTGGAGAGCAAAATTCTGAAATCAAGGTGGGATCAGAACCATACTCCCTCTGAAAACTCTCAGGGAGAATTCGTTCTTGCCTTTTCTAGCTTCCAGTGACTCCAGATGTGTCTTGGTTTATGGCATCATCACTGCAATTTCTCTGTCTTCACTTGGTCTGCCCCCTATATCCCTCTGTGTCTCAAATTTCTCTCTCCTTTCTCTTATAAAAAGCCCTAGTCATTAGTGTAGTGCATATCCTAAATCCAGATGATCCCATTCCAAGATCCTTAACTTGATTAAATCTTCAATGAGTTTATTTCCAAATGGAGTCATTCATAGATACTGGGAGTTAAGATAGACATATCTTTTTAGGGGATACTACACAATCCACCATAATGCTCTTGGTTTTTTTAAATTTTTCAAAAGTCAAAAGATATTCAGCATGAATAACTTTCTTCTTGTAGATTTAAATAATTTTTAGTCTTGTTGGGCTTGCATTGCCTTGGTGGAATCTCTAGTCAACTCTCAATGATGTATGAAATGAAACTTTCTTGCCCACTACACAAGGAAGAAAAAGTGCTGAGGAAGACTCGGATGTGCTTACGAATGTCTGCTGACCAAAGAATTGAGTACAATTGAAAGTGAGTACAGAGCTAGTCATCTGGATGAAGATTATTTCTCTCTACTACCTCTTAACCACCATGAGGTAGCAGAGAGATTCCAGTGCAGATCATAGCTTTACCCCAGCCTTGCTGTGACTTTCAGGAAGTTGCCTAACATCCTCAGGCTTGCTTCCTCATTCATAAAATAGAAATGAAAATAACAACAAAATATGCTTTTCCAACCTCCCAGTTTCTATGAGGATAAAACTGTGTGTGTGCAGCGCTCTGCAAATACCTGTGGCTATTTTGAGATCCTTGCAGTCTTGGTTACCAAATTGAGTCTCTCAGGGTGTGATAACCATTCATAGAGTGGAAGGTCAAACGCAGGAGAAGCTTAAATTGCAGTGAGGGCCCTTCCCTAGAGCCTGGTTAAATAAGCTGTCATGTTAGGCATTGAAGATGGGAAGAGAATTTGAAAGGATCAGCTAGCTGACTGCCATCTTGTCTTTTCCTAATCCTGCTTCAAGGCACGGTAAGCATCAGAGCAAAGATAGGCTCTTCCCTTTAGAATTCTAGCCATACACGTAAAGTGAGATCAAAAATGCAACATGACTCACAGTCATCACAATATAAATTTACATATATCATATAAATTATGTGTTATTTTTTGCAGAGCCTTCCTCCTTTCTTTTTATTACATTTAATACTCACACTGCAAACATTCACTGGTCACTCACAGGGGACCAAGCCTTGAGCTAGGACCAGTACTGCAGCTCATGTAAGGCCCGGACCCTTCTTGAGGATAGGAGAATCTACTAAAGGAAAAAGACCTAAATAATTTCTGTGACATTTGCCATCAGAGACCCAAGGAAAGCTTCTATGGGGACGAGTAGCCCAGGCAGAGAGAACCTAGGCTCACAAGAGCAGAAAAGTGAAAGCTTTTAAATAAAAGGTATCAGAATTTTTTTTAAAATCGAAAAACTTTGATTTAAAAAAATAATCTTTTGGACTTCTAAGTAATCCATAAATTAATTAATAGTAATTCACAGGGTTTTAATTTTTTTTTAACAATATATTGTCTTTTTATCCATCTTAGAAGGATTTGGTTGCTGGGACCTGAGCCCCACATTGGGATGTCAGGAGTAGAATCCTTGGTGCATGGTGCTGGGGGTCTGCTCAGCTGCCCTGTTATTCTGCTGATGTGAGAAGGGACCATGTGCCATGGCCACAGGAGGTAGAATGTGAGGAGTGAGAAGAAGCTCAAGATAGGGCTTAGAAGGGTAGTCAGGTTCAATCTGGAGGGCCAGAGAGGAGGGTTTCCATTTTGTCTGTCTGACAACGGGGACCTAGTGGATTGTGAGCAGGATAAAGACATCAGACATGCCCCAGCCCTCGGAGGCACACATCCAAGGAATACTTGCCACAGGAAACATGCGTGCAGTTGTCTGAGCTGAGGTTGAGAGAATGGGATCCCAGCAAACAGCTTGACACCTACATAATCCTTGCAGCAGTGCTCCAAACACATCAGAATAAAAATGCCTTTCTGGCTGCAAGAAAGCACGTTGGAGAGTGAATGCATCAAGGGAGCTGAGGAAGGACAGCTGTAAGTGTGGAAAGAACTCACAATGCATAACTACGAATAAAAACAGACTGTGGCATTTTAGACACATACTGTGATTTTATCTCTGTAGTAATAGAAATACGACACATTAAAAAAATCAAGAAAAAATGTTTGAATATTTGTTGCTCCTTCCTCCCTTGGGCAAAGGTTATCCACCCGAAGTGATAGGAATATTTTCAGACATCAGTAATCAGTGTTAACTGTCAAATCCATCTGTTTGGGCTTTGCTTTCAGAGTTTCATCTTTCAATTTGGTTTGGGGAAAGTCATCTACTGAAGTAAGTATGTCCTATGTCAGAGTGACATGGATTTTTTTTTTTCCTTTTGAAGGCCAATAATAGATACATCTGCTACTGTTTCCAGCTTGGAATGCCCAAATGATGGACTCTGACCAGCTGTTTTTTCTCCTCTCTAGTACCTGTTGTGGTCCCATGTTCTGTTTCATGAAGGCAGGGAAATGTGTGAACAGAGAAAGTAGCACTGTGTTCATGCAAAGAGGGTCCAATGCAGTGTCCTGGGGGGACCCAGACCAGATCTTATGCAGCTCCTTGCCCCTGTGAGGATGCAGCAGGAAGCAGACCTTCTATAAATGCTTAAAATGTATCAGAAACATGAACATAAAAATTGGATGTTTAACCAGGTTATTGTGTAACACAAGTTTACACTACACAGAAGCCAGAGTCTGTTCTAAGGTCCAGGAAAGATGGAACACTCCATTAGACTCGTTTGTGTTTTTCTAAGAGGAAGAAGTTGTCACTTCAACAAATGAAGCGAGCCCCTGTCACACTCTTACACAGTATGCTTCATCTGGCATGGGAGACCTCAGAAGAGCATTTCCTCAGGAGGGACACTACACACTGCGGAGGAAGGACAGGTGAACACAGATGAATGTAAACATGTGTTGGCAGTCACATCCTGACAGTCTCTGTCCCATGTGGAGCAGAGTGTTGGAGACAAATGACTTTGTACCAAGGGAAGGACTAAAGAAGAGCAGAATCAAAGTTCCCAATGCAGTTAGATAGAAGTGCAAATGGACATGGGCCTCTGTGAGTTTCTGTCTAGGCCCTACTGTAAGAGCCTGTTGTCACTTGCTTCCA
>JAJEJO010003773.1:0-55330 GCA_020662805.1 Glaucomys volans | reverse complement strand
CGTCTGCCTCCACCGATGTTGGCCCTAACAAGGGCAGGGCTTGTGCGAAGAGTTATTAAAGGGAAATACAGAAGAGCTAAACTCTCAAGAGAGTCCAAGCACCTTGGATCTCTTCATCATGTAGAGACCTGAATTCAAATTCCAGTTTGGCCTCTGACCAACCACACGACCTTAGGTCAGTCCCAACTCCTTCCCTGACCTCTTGGCATTATAGGGTAGAGGTGATGCATTTGGGAATTCCTACTCTGGCTGCTCCTGGCCTCAGTTAGGATGGTACTTTGACAACCTGAATGTCCTAGGATACTGCTAGGAAAAAGGGAGACCAACACTCAAGTGCCACCTGGTATGCAGGATGTCCACTGTTGCCTCTGGAAAAGAAGTACCCCAGGCACAGAAGGTCCTGAAAATATAGAGTGATCAGAGCCCAGTGATCTGCCATGATTTCACCCAGGGGTAAGATCAATTAAAACTGGAAGGCCAAGTTTGCCATGATGTATCCTCCCAATATCTCTGGTGTAGCTTTCTATTTGCATATGCAACAACTATCAATCTCATTCATAAAACTCAGTTTTGCAGAAATGTAGCTTTATTTTACTCCAACTCAGCCTCAATTCCATTTGAAGCCTCACTCTGCTCGAAGGCAGGAAATATAATTTTAGTCAATTTGGGGTAAATTTAGCATTTCAGGTTTAAAATGAAACAGTTCAAGTTTCCCTCCTCCTTAACCTTTACCCAAGAGTGATGTCAGCCTGGAACCTTAAGCGGCATCACAGCAGTAGTCCTGAGTGACCCAAAGGAAAGAGCTCATATCCCCACATTCTCCCTTCCAGGTGGGGAGACATCTGTAGACTAACACTCCAGGGCCCGAGCTGGTGCTGCCATGATTAACGAGGACAAGGAGCCAAGCCTGCCTCTCTTGGTCTTTCCTTCTCTTTGGAAGATTCCAGAAAGCACCCATTCCCCTATGCCCCTCCCAAAGAAGGGCTGCAGTTGGCCTGCACTCTCTGCAAATAGACGGTCTGTGGAGCCCTAGTGTATGGGGAGGTAGGAAGAGACCACTGGGTCACATGGTTTCCCAGGCTGAGGAATAGGACATTCCTGAGAAAAACCTAGGAATTATTCATGCTTGGGAGGAAAACTTCCCAGGTGACTAGACCCGCCAGAGAGCCATCTGTCTCAGAAGAGCTTCACCCTTCCTCATGTCCCCCTCCCCTTGTGTGACTGCTAACCTCAGGCTGAGCCGCCCATCGGCTATCAGGTTTCAAGCTTTGTTCACTGGCTCACCTTGTGTATAAAAAGGGCTGCCTGTCCACCTTAAACTGGAGACTCCATCATCCAATGTGATCTCCCGGAGGGTGTGTTTTTGACTCCATAGGGCTCACCCCCCGTAAGGGAGAGTCACTCGAGTTGCCACAGTTGCGACAGATACAGTTGGGACACTAGTGTGCAGGATCATCAGGTCCTTTATTTCCACTGAGCTCAGCCACATCCTACCACTTCACCTTTCCGACTAATGGACTTCTGACTAACGGACTTCTCTATCTGTCCCTTGTTTCTGAACTTTGGTGACAAACAGGGGTGACATTTATGAGCCCCCTCAAATCCTTGTGAGTGTTGTCTGCCTATGTGGGTATCTGATCATGTGTCTGTATTTTCTCTGCTTCCAGGTCACAGCGTCCCAAGCCAACATCAATTAATGTCACTCTGCCTTTGTGACTATGAGCCTACCAGTGTCTGCTCTCTCAGCTAGCTCCTTCTCAAGGACACAGGAGATTCACATTCCTTCCCACAGCCTTGAAGCCGTCCAGGCTCTCCCTGGCCCTGACAGCCCACTTTTCTTTACTAGTATCCTGCCAGGATTGTGCAAGGGTTTCTCTCTATTCTTGAATCCCTAAATTCCTCTGGGAAGTGTGTTATGTGATGGTGCCATCCTGTATTAATTTTCTAGGGCTGCTGTAACAAATTACCACAAATAGGATGACTTACAGCTATGTAAATGTATTCAGTTCTAGGGGCTGGAAATCTGGAATCAAGGTGTCACCAGGACCATGCGAACTCTGGTTTCCTTGCTGCTCCTACCTGTGGCTGGTTGCTGGCCATTCATGATGCTACTGTCTTATCATTGTATCCTTTTATTCTTTGCCTTATGTCATCTTTCCCCTCTGTGCCTCTCTGTGTCTGTGTGTAAGCCTATCTTCTTACAGGAACACTAATCATTGAATTAGGGTCCACGCTATCCAGTATGACCTCATTTCATCACATCTGCAAAGACTATTTCCAAGTAAGGTCATGATCATAGACACTAGGGGTTCAGTTTTCAACCCATCTCTTAAGGAGACACAATTTAACTCATAATATAACCTGTTCCTTGAAGCAGATCTTAGGACTCTTCTCTGTCTCTCAGTTTTCCAGTTGTTCATCCTGGAACCCAAAGATATTTTGAACTCTTCTCTGGTGGGGAAATTACTGCCTGGCAGCTCTTCTCCCAATCTCCTTCTCTTAGTGTGGACTACAGTTTTTGATTCATTTGTTTTATTTAAAATCTGGGACTTTGACGACTTAGTTTTCTGGGTTGCCCCTTCACTGAGATGTCCCCCATTTCATGACAGGAATGGGGAGAGATTCCAAAGGAATGCCTGTGGAGGGAACCACAATATTTTCTGAGACTTTCATGACATTCACCAGTTTTTCAACCTTCTGCCCTAGAATCTTTCAGTTCTAAAAAGTTGCATAAAGAGAGAGGTTAAAAATATGAGTGAAAATGCAACATTTAGGGAACTTGCCCTCCTGGCCCTTGGAAAGCCTCTGCAGGTAGCTGGTGAGAAAGCAGGAGTCCACATTCTTCCACCCAAAGACCCAAGTGTCTACCTAATGGTATCACTGGAAAGGAAAGGACCACTCTGAGTAAAGATGGTCACCGGGGAGCCGAAGTTGTCATTTTAGGCATGTTTTGAGCAATCTGGTTCATGTCTACAAGACATTTTTGAAGTACAGATACCAATGGGAGCCACACAAACCTGAGTAGTAGTTGTATCAGCATTTTTCAGTATCGCTAAATGCAAAACCTCTTTTGACAAGCATAAAAAATCATATGACTTTCCTTGGAGTTGTTTGGAATTTCAAAGCAAATAGAATATCATGTTGAAAAACAACATCGCAACACAGATAGTCCCCAATGTGTGAGGGTTTGAATTGTGAGTTTTCTACTTTATAATGGTGTGGAATTCAGTAGATGATATGCGTTCAACAGAAACTGTACTTGGAATTTTGAAATTTGATCTTTTCCCAGGATAGAAATATGCAGTCCTGTTCCCTCTCTCTCGCTAGCTCGCTCTCGCTGTCGCTCTCTCTCTCTCTCAATCTTTTTTGTACCAGAAATTGAGCTGAGTGGGGGAGGGGGGAGACTCAACCACTGAGCCACATCCCAGCTTGTTTTAAATATTTTTATTTTGAGACAAGATCTTACTAACCTGCTTAGGGTCTCACTAAGATGCTTAGGCTGGTTTTGAACTTCAATCCTCCTGCCTCAGCCTCCAAAGCTGCTGGGATTACAGGCATACATCACCATTCCCAGCCTCTTGTGATGCTGGGTGGCAGTAGTGAGCCACAGACCATAGTCAGCCACGCAGTCACAAGGGGAAAGGACACTGTACATTATGACTGTGGTAAACTGAGATATTGGGTACATCAAATGTATTTGATACAATTTTGACATAGGACACTTTTGATTTATGATGAATTTACTGGGATATAATTTCATCGTGAATCAGTAATTTTTTTAACCAGTTGTCTTCAATACACTCCTCTCTACCACATGTCCTGAAGATTCTAAAGCTTACGTTAGTGGGGCAGAGGGGCCCCTCCCTGCCCAGTGGTGAACTCAGCTTGTTGGGGAGGCTTTAAAATATTAAAGATCCTCTTAGACAACAAGGTCTTGATGGATTGGGTCTTGGAAAAAGAAGTTTGGGGGGTCAGTAATGGGGAATTTTGGATGAATGGGAAGAGTTCAGATAGGGAAGAAATGACCTTGCAAAGAACTATAGCAGAGAAATTGGGCAGTACAAAAACACAGATGCTGTCAGAAAACCTTGGTTCAAGCCGTTGGTCTATTGTCAACAAGTCATGTGACTGTCAAATTCCCTAGCAAAACAGAACCTCTATGTCATATATACAAGCCAGACCTTTCATAAGTAATGTAGGGACGAGGGGAGATAATCCTATATGAAGTCACTCACCCAGTGCTAATTTCCTGCTCACCCACTTCCTTATTCAGACGAGCCTCATTGTAGCACATGGAAGCCAGGCTGGACCCAGCTAAGAGAGTCTGGATCTTCTCTCATCTCATCCCTAACCTCTCCTCCAGATGTGGCCCACTAACTCCAAGGTATTCTTATTCCAAAGCCATTGCCACCATCAAAAGCTGGTGAATTTGGGAGTTTCTGTTCAGAAAACTTTGCATAACCCTTGGAGTGGATCAGATCCTGATGACAAGGACCACTCTGGGCTGAAGTGGTAGTCCTTTGCCACTGCATGCCAGCCTGACTGCACTTCAGCTTCTGAGGTTGACACGAAGCTGAGAGATATTCTAAGCTCTCTACCCAGACAGTGACAGATTGCTGCCTGCACATGCTCCTTCTTTTTGGCAAAGTAGATGAAGGAGGTTCAACCAAAGGGGGAAGAAGGGGTGTTCTCTTGGGATGCTCATTACAATACAGTTCAGAGTGAATGAAAGGGTTAAGCCTGCTGTTAACCTTTAGAAGCAGGAGAAAAATAGACAAGAAATATGGTTGAAGTCTCCAGTTAGTGGTTTTATAAAAATCTGTCAGATTTAATTAAATCATCACAAGTGCCTTTTAAAGGGCTCTGTGTGATTGTCCTGCATGGTTGGAGGAACTTGATCCAAAAGGCAGTCAGGGCTTTGGTGGAGTGCCAATTTCTGTCCTTTCCCAGGCAAGAAACACAAGTCATCCCAGTAGTGCTGGTCATTATGCAAACCCAGAAGGCCATCAACTGTGGAACTGGCAATGCGTCCTGAGGCTTAGTGTGGTGTGGGAATTTTGCCAAAAAGCCTGATACCAGCATCTTTCTCCCATGAACTGGCCTCAACTTCACAGTGTTGTGTGCATTGTCTTTACTGAGTTCCTGAGCTACGGATCCCCCTCCCTCTTTATTCTCCAGAACCCCAGACAAACAGCAGACCAGGCTTAAATTATATTCCCTGATTCAAGAGACATGTTTAATAAGAAGACTCTATAGGTAAAGATATTATCTTGTATATGATATATATTATTATGAAATAATACAGGTTAAAGTGATGAGAATAGCAAACACTTATTTATGAGCTAGGCACTATTCTAAGCACTTTACATGTCTCCAAAATACAAAATAAAATTTAAAATAGGCACAAAACAAGGGCTGGGGTTGTAGCTCAGTGGTAGAACACTTGCCTAGCATGTGTAAGGCACTGGGTTCCATCTTCAGCACCACATAAAATTAAATAAAAAGGTATTGTGTCCATTTACAACTAAATATTTTTTTAAAAAAATAAGCGCCAAACAGTGTGTGTGGCTTCTATCATGCTATTCATCAGATGAAACTTGGTCGCCACATTGAGAGCACATGGTTGGACTTCCTGGTTCCACCGTGGATGAGAGGGCCCGCGTGACTCATTGTGGCCAATGGGCTATGAGCAGAAGTGATGCATGTGAATTTCAGGCTGCTGTATTTAATTGCGACGCAGGTCCCTCCAGTTCTCTCTCCCTCCCCCGGGGCATAAGACTGACAATGTTGGGAATCAGAGTCCCCTACTAACTCATAATGGTTATGTGGCATGAATGGGAAATAAACCACATTTATTTTTAATTTGAGCCACTATTACTTGAGTTATTGGTTGGGGAAGACTACTGTAGTCTTTCTGATTATATTAATATAGGTTATTTCTGAAAATATGTACAGTTATGTGCCACATGATAATGTTTCCGTCAAAAACAGACCACATATACAATGATATTCTCTTAAGATTGTATTTCCTAGTGACACCACAGCCATCTAAATCTGTGTAAGTATACTTCATGGTGTTCACATAATGACCAAATCATCTAACAGTGCATTTCTCAGAACATATCTCCAACATTAAATGACATATGACTGCAAAATATGCTTGCTCACAGAGAATTAGAATCAGGAGTAAAAGTGATTTTATACTTTCATATTTTTGTTCTACGTGTTTTATTTAGCATGTCCACATAAGACCCCCTTTCTCTCTTTTCCACCCAGAAATTTAAAGCAAGTGAATGAATAAAACAAATGTATTGAATGGGCACTAGCATCATGCTAAGTTATTAGGAGACAATGTTTGAAGTCGATCTGTTTTCTTAGCTAAAGCTCTTTAGGCTGAACTTCCTGATTTTTCTCTACTCATTTATATCTGGCTTAAACAGGTCTTTCCCACATCCTACAATGTTCCTCTTACATTCAGAGGCAGATAGGCAAAGAGAATGGAGCCAGAACCTTTCTGGCTAGGTTGGAAAAGTCAAAAAGAGCCTCTCCATGACCATAATTGACAGCCAGGTTAGAGGGAGCTTGGGAAAGGCTTTAGTGATGCTGGAGCCCTCTTAGCTCTCTGCAGTTCTATAGCTGGGTCACTCCAGAGGCCATCTGTGTCTCCAAACACAAGTTGAAGAGCTGAAAAAGCTACTGTTGTGAGCCCATGGGACAAGTCTCCTCTTATGGGGCTGAAGCCAGGGTACTGGTTAAAGTTCATGATTTAATTGCAGAAACCAAATTCCAGTGGCTTGCCCATTGTTCATCATAACAAGGAGCCCAGGGGAGGCCACCCAGAGGAGATACAGTAGCCTGTGGTCATCACTGTTCCAGGTTCCATTATGTCCATCACTTCCTGGTCAAGAGATCATGGTGACTTGTGCTTCTCATCTGAATTACCTGGCCAGAGCAAAAGAAAGAAGAGGAAGCAGGAAGGGGTTGACAGCCATGAAAAGAAAGAGCAGACATTCTCAGAAATCCAACTGGCATTGTCTAGAAGCAGCCAAGCATGATAGTTAAGAACTCTGACCTTAAAAATTAACTGGGTTCAAATCCTGGCTCCACCATTGGATGGTTGGGTGCTCTTGGGCTGGTTAGCTAGCCTGTCTATATCTTAGTTGTCTCATTGGTAATAAGAAGAATCATGGTACCTACCTAATAGAAATATATAAGGACTAAATTGCAAAGGGCTTAGAACCAAACTGTGTCCACAGCACATGAACAAGCATGTTTGCTAGATAAACACTTAACCAAACCTCCCACAAGGGAATCTGGGAAGGCGAAGGTTTCCAGGATTCCGTTAAGAAGTAGGAAAGGAAGACTAACATTGGGTAGATGGGCAGGAGTGTCTGCTACAGCTAGCAAGGTGGGCACAGGCCAGAGTCTGAGTCTAAACGGTGAGGTACAAGAGAGGAAGGAGCCAGAGAGTTTTCAGAACCAAAGTTCTTGGTCCAAGTTGAGGGTGTAGTTGGGAAACGACTCCAAGAACATACGACTGTTCCATAGTGGAGGCGGGATTTGAACCCAGTCAGTTTTTAGGGGCAGAGCTCTTTGCTAGGATGCTTGACTGTTTCCAGTCAATACCAGTTGGATTTCTGAGAAAGGCTGGGCTTTCTTGGCAAGGCTGTCAACTTTTTCCTGCTTCCTTTTTGTTTCTTTTTCTGGCCAAAAATACTGATGAGAAGCCCCAACTCAGGGCTTGGTCTGAATGAGCCTAGGAAACAGAGGTCTAGCAGCTACTGGAGGAGAAAAGGAAGATGAAATCATAAATAAGAAGAGCTTCTACTTCTCAAACAGCTCTGCTTGCTGAGAATTTGATGTAGTATCTTACATAATGCTCATAGCAACATTGGGAAGATAGATAATTTCCCCAACTTTAAAAATGAAAAAACTAAAGTTCAGAGAAGTTCAGTAAAGTGCCTAAGGTCACCCTGCCAATAAATGGTAGTAGGAGCACAAGGACCTCAGCCTACCCGCCTCTGCCTCTTAGGTTCTCATCAACCACGGGAGTAAAGGGCCCCTCCGTGCCCCTGAGGGTCTGTGAGTACTTGAAATTGTCCTATGTGACTCTGCACTTGTTCTCACTCAGAGGTAATTGGTTGCTGGGATATGCTGGGAATTCTAGCAGCTACCAGCTGAAATGGTATTAGAGCAGGAAGCACGACTGGGCAGGCCTCTGAAAGGGAGGCATCAATGGGATGTCAACCAGGAAACCAAAGTTGGGAGTTTCAGAGGCCTGGTAGAGAAGTGCATGCTCTAAAGCAGTGCTGACCAGGCCCAGTTATGCATCAGATCTGAGCAACACTGTAGTACCTGTGTCTGGAAGTAGTGCTAGGAGAAGAGAGGACCACTGAATTCAAAGCAAGATCCTAGTCAGCAGTGGTGAAGCTGGGAACAGCTGGGGACAGAGCACAGGCCCCCAAAAGAGGTGGGGGAATCTGAGGAAAGGTCAGTACCCTGGATTCCTAGAGGGCTCCCATCTAACTGGGAGGCTTTCAGGAGGGACCCCAGGACTCAGCCTCATAGGTGATATTCAACATAGGGTACAATCAGGAATGTTGTGCCTTTGTAGATAACTGGGCTGGGCTAGGAGCCTGGAAACCCTCCCTGTGTCTGGAACACTGACTTGTCAGTTGCTGGACAGTGGGGAGGTCTGGGGTATTCCAGGGGAGGGGCCGGGATAGTCAGGCAATGCAAGGGCATTTAGGAGACAGCAACAATTTTCCAATTCCTAGGAAACCCTGTCGGTATCTTAACAGCTAGCTCATTTCTATGTGTGGTTTCTGGGTAAATGTCAGCCCTGCATTCACCAGATAAATTCCAGACACCTCCCCACCACTGTGGGTGTATGTTGCCAATGGGCCCCATACCTTGCTCTGGAGGGGCTCAGGAAAGACATGCTGAATATCACCCTAGGAAGGTGAGCCCAGGGTCCCTCCTGAAAACTTCCTTCTTGCCCTCTCAGGTCTCAGCACTCACCCACAGAGGGAGAGGCAGAGCTGACTCATTTCCCCAGTGCTCTTTATTCCACTTTTCCAGCCTGTAAGGAAGGGGTGGAGTTGTCTGTTTTTTCATTTTGCACTTTAAGGTATTTGGGGGCATCAGACAGCTGTTGTGAGGCTGAGGATTAGGCATGGGGTAAGTTCTGGAGCCCCTGCCTTCCTGGAACAGATAACCCAGAAATTATACCACTCATCCTCTGCTAACTGTTCCATATCTTTAGACAGCAAGACTTTTATAAAAGCCCAGTTCTGTTTCTACCCCATCACCCACCTCTTCACCCCCACAAGCCACTGTCTACCGACAACAATTTCAAAATTGATCTTTTAAATGACTCCTTACTTAAATCAGCTTGTGAGTTTTAAAGGGTAAGAAAAATGTCTCGTACTCATTTAAACTAGAATAATGCACCCATTACTGTTAGAGCATGCAAAGTCTACCACCTAGAAATTATCCATTAGCTTCATTTGGGACTCTCCCACCTACTAGCCTTTCCATGCTGCAGGGAGTTCAGTCTCCACATCATCTTGGTGTTCCATTCCCCTAAAGACAAGCTTGCAATGACTCTCCGTTGCCTAAGGGTAAAATCCAAATTCCTCAGCCTGTGTTCTAACCTTGGTCTCTTCTTAATCCTGTAATTCACCATCTCTCCCTCCCTCTACCTGAGAGCTCCAGGCTCCAGCTATACCAGCATTATCACAACTTTATCCTACTTACTCTGTTCCTTACACCTGGAGAGACTTCACCCCGTCTCCACCTGTCAAATCCTAACTGTCCTTCATGGGACATACTTAAATCCTACCTTCTCTAAGTGTCTTTCCAAATCCTCCTGCTTGCAGGATTAACCTCCCTGTGCTCTCTCCCATTGCACCTGTTCTTTCTATTTCAGCAACCCAGCTTGTCCCTCCTATGCCCCAGCCAATACCTGATTCCTCCAATAAGTCTGCTCTTCATCATTTCCCAAACACGACTTGCTCTATCATGCTTTTGTGCCTGTGTATATACTTATTTCTAAACTATTTTCTCTTCCTTTATCTGTCAGTCAACTCATATTTATCCACCTAGAGCAGTGGTTCTCAGCTTGGCTACTTGTTAGTATTTACCAGGGAGCATTCAAAAAGTCTGGTTTCTAGGCTTCACCTCAGAACAACTGAACTAGAACCTCTGAGCATGTGGATCCAAGCATCTGCACTTTTAAAGTTGCCCAAGTCATTCCAATGTGCCAGCAGGGTTGAAAACACCTGTTCTGGAGCCACTTCAAGCCTTCAACCTACTCCATTCAGGTTAGTTATATTTGTATCCTTGGGACTCAGCATTATGGCTTTAACAATAAGTATTTGTTGGACAAATGAATAAATGGGGCACAGATGGATAAATGGATGGAAGAATGAATGGAAAGAAGGACCCATGAAAGAATGGACAGATGCTGTGAGGACTAATCACAGTTTCCTTCCATTTCCACACTTAAACCTGAAAGGAAGGTGTGGGCCCCACACCTCTACAATGTTAGCCCCCTTCCATGGCACAGATGCTGAGTAAATATCAGTAGACAATCAAGCTGCAGCTCTGCTCAATTTGTCAGGTTATCCACTGAGAGCCACCCTCTAGCTTTGCCTGTAAAATGCTGTTGATCTAGATCAAAATGCACCAGAAAGAATAAAGTAATAAAGAGGATCTTCTAATTTGCAGAGGAACTGGTGATTTTCTCTGTTTTAACTTTTTCTTCTAAAATTGTTCCTTAAAATATATCTCTCTACTATAGAATGTTTTTTCACTTGAAAGAACTGATAAATAAATACAATGATTAAACATAACAGAAAACTAATAAAACAAAATCCCTTAAGTATTAGAAAATACTTTCTGGAGAATGCATTTTCTGGTTAAAGTGATTCCCTTTCCTCACCTCTTTTCTTCCTCCCTTCCTTCTTTCTTTCACACATATTTATCTAGTATATATTGCATGCCAAAGTGCTAGGATTCATGGTGCAATACAGAATGGTCTTTTCCTACATGAAATTTGCTGTGAATATTTGTGTATTGCTTGATCCCCTATATTGTATGTTATGACTTCTAAAAACTCCACCTCCTAGACAAGGTTAAGAAGACTGACAACTTTAAAGTTTACAGTCAAGGCTCACTAAAGACAATAGATTCACTAGAGTATTGTTCAAATGGCTTATAGTTAGTGAGTGAGTCCCTCAGAGGAGGTAGGCCCACCCAAGAGGTCCCCTTTCAGGAGCATGCTGGACCTTCGGGAACAAGACATGGTCCCTGTGAGGATTTGCCTGCCCCCTCAGTTGGATTTCCAGATCTTTCTGGGTTCTGGGCTATTGGGTCTTCCATGATACCCCTAAGGGTTTCCATTTTCTTGTCCACACCCATTTTGTGGAAGGATTCAGAACCTTAAGGATTACAATAATATATTCTGAATATTTACATCCCCACAAAATTCATATGTTAAAATTCTAATTCTCAATCCGATAGCATCAGGAGGTGGGGCTGTGGGAGATGATTGGGTCCTGAGGGTGGAGCCCTCATGAATAGGATCAGTGCCCTTATAAAAGAGACCCTAGAGAGCTGCCCTTTCTTTCCACCATGTCAGAACTCAGCAAGAAGGCACTGTGGACCAAAAATGGGTCCTCTCCAGAAGCTGAATCTGTTGACAGCTTGATCTTGGGCTTCCTAGTCTCCAGAACTATAAGCAACAAATTTCTGTTTCTAAGCCTCTCAGTTTGTGTGTGTGTGTTTTAACAGCAGCCCAAATAGACTAAGGCACAAAGATAAATTTTCTATGAAAGTATAAAATGAAAACAAAAATAAATGTAGAAAACAAACTAAAACCATGATACAATCAAGTGAGCTGGATAGAATTGCCAGGAAGGAAACCTATTCTAAGTCCTGATTTCACAGCTACTCAAATCATTGGCAGAAGTGATGGTAGTCACTCAGATCGAGGATGAAGAGGGTCTCTCCCAAGCCTGTTTTCCATTCCTAATTTGGACCCAGGCCTACACTTCTGGCCTCGGAAATTCTAGCATTCTGTATTCCCATTCTCCTGTCCCAAGTCTCTGTCCTAAACTGCATTCATATTCACTTCCAAACAGCCCTGCTCTGGGCTTTTGGTCAGCCAGTGCTTTTTGCAAGACCCCCATCCACCTCCTGAGATCTGTGCAGTGTGGTTTATGGACCTCAGGACTGTCTTTTTGTCTTCATGGACCATTCAGTCAAGGTGTTTGATTTGTCTGAACTGTTTACTGTTATGTTGTCAAACTCTAGCCCTGTTTAGCCATGCATCTTACTGAGCACTGGGTAGGGTATCCATAATGGCTGCCACCTTCCTTTGGGCTCCTCACCATGGCCCCAGGCCTGATGGAAAGCCACACCTTATTTAAATGTTCAGACTTCATTGTGGTTCAACTAGTAAATTTCTGTTGCACACAAAGATCACTTTTAACTTCCAACTGTGGTATAAAATCTATTCTCTGATCAAGCTATGATCAAGTCATTCTTGAAAGATTCATCATTCAAGTACAGAAAGGAGTGGAATTTTCCAGGGGCTGCTTAATTGCACTCTTATAGACTATGGTGTTTTAAACATTAATACTCTGTAATAAAAGAAACTATAAGAAATTTAGATTAATCAAATGTTGGAGCTGGAAAAGAGGACACGTTATAGAGATTGATGGCTTGGGTTAGATAATCACAGAGAAATATGCATTCAATCAAAAAAGTAATTTTTAAACTCTGGTCCTAAAATGGTAGAATCCCATGGGAAGACTGCAGGTTTACAAGGATTCTATAAAAATTTGGCTCAGAAATTCTATATATTTTATTGTTTCTCAAAAGTCTAATAAAAACTTGCATATTCAAAGATTATGTTTCTAAAATTTTTACTATTATTGGAATCCATTGGTGCTTTAATTTGTGTGCTAACTGACCAGTTTATAAGAATCATAAATTAGCTCTGTTAAATACACACACACACACACACACACACACACACAAATGTAGGATATCAGAAATGCGGTGGGAGATTTTTGTTTCCTTTATAACTGTCCCCAGGTTCCTCCTAGGTTGGGTACTGTCTTAGTTTGCTTGTTTTTTCTTGGAACCTCTCCCCACCATGTTTATATATATTTTTGTCTGTTTTATTAACTAGAAACTTTCTCTTCATAGCCCATTATTCATGCAGCTGCCATTTGTCCCTCCAAACCCATTCCCCTAACATGCCTCTTCACTACTCTTGCTGTAAGGATACATTATTACCAGAATCCTGGCCCAACAAGTCAGGTCTAGCCACAACCCCTGCCCCCCAAAAAGAGGAAAAAGTAATAGTGATATTAGGAAAAATATGGCCACATTGGGAAGGTAAGAAAGTAAGTGAGATCAAGCATCTCAGCCTGTCTTAACAGAGGAAGAATTGGGGCAGGGGCTAGAGGTCTGCGTAATCGAACAGCCTTGGTCAAACTGTGGTCTGGTTGATCATCATCTCAGTTCTGGTCCTGCCAGGTCAGGTCCCTCTGGAGACATTCTTATCACTTGAGGGGACGATCTTCATTTGCTGGTCAGGATGTTTATCTGTCAGACCTGTAATTTGGTTTCTCATGGTGGGATGATGTGTCTGCAAGTCTCTGTTATTCCTGGATGGTGTAGATAAATAACTGATGACTCCTAGGAACCACTCCAGGGGTAGAATAGGGTGTTGTAGAAGTTGGCAGTTGAATGTCCCTACAAATCTGTAAAATACCCGAGTTACTCTTATTTTGATATCCTCAGTCTTGAAGGGGGGCAAAACAGGTTAGGTAAATTTAGGGATATAAATCTTTTATTATACCCATTGAGTCCTTAGTTACCCACTGGCATCTGCAGACCCAAATGAAGAGTCAATGCCCTTAGCAAAAGCAGCTTCTAATTCTCTGCAATAGCAGATCCGAGTAGATAAATCAATGGCCTCCTTTGCTCCTTGTGTTTCCACTGGGTGGACCAATGGTTAGCTCTGGCCGGAGAAAAAGGAAGGGAGATATTTTAGTCGGCTTTTTAATCACTGTGACCAAAAGACCTGACAAGAACAATGTAGAAGAGGAAAAGTTTATTTGGGTCTCATAGTTTCAGTTTGTAGACACATGACTCCACCGCTCTGGGTCCAACATGAAGAACATCATGGAGGAAGGTGTGAAGGAGGAAAGCAGCTTCAGACATGGCAATCAGGAAAAACAGAGAAAATTCTGCTCACAAGGGACGAAATATAAACCTCAAAGACACACTCCCAGTGAACTACCTCTTCCAGCCACACCCTACCTGCCTACAATTTTCCACCCAGTTATTGGATTAATCCACTGATTGTGTGACAACTCTCATCATCTAATCATTTCATTTTATGAACCTTCTTGCATCATCTTATACATGAGCTACCTGGGGGATACCTCATATCTTAACCATAATACGACAAGAGTGAAGGCAGGGTCCCTAACTAGATCCCTCAATCACTGAAAGTCACTGCTATTCTCTTGGCAGTTTTCTGTTACTGCTTCAGTCCCTGGGACTGGCGGGGCTGAAGAAAGAGCTCTACTCCACTAACCCTGGGCTTCCCTACCACCTCTCCTGGTTTTCCTCTACCCTCCCACCCTTTGTGACTACCCTATCTTGAATGATCTTCCTTTGGTATGCTAGCTCTTTCCTGCTGGAATCTCAACTGATACATCCTGTTCCTTCTCCCCTCCCATAATAGAAACCATCCCTATGAATGCCTGAGCTTCTGTTTGTATGTGTTCTTGCAAAATGGTGTTGTTTGGTAGGCATCTGTTTGAATTTTTTCACAAACGTTGTTGAGTTATATATTCCATTCAGCTTCTTACCTTTCTCACTAATTACAGTTTCTTAAAAGGTTCACACGTGTTGCTATGGATACAGATAAAATGTTGTTTCTACACAGCTGCCCCAAACTCCGCTGAGTGCACCTGCCAGATTCACCTGTAAGGTGTCTGATGACAGCACCCAGCCAGTCTCCAGTTTCCAGGCACCCCAAACAAGCTGCAATGAAGAGTCTTGTATAAGCCCTTTGGGGAGCTGCGTAAGGATTTCTTTGGACTACAAAGCAAGGGATAGACTGGCTGAGTCATGCAGTGTGCACCCACTTAATTGTACTCAAGAGAATCAACTGTATTCTGCAGAATGTCACATACACCTGCAGTGTCCGAGGGATCCACTCCCTAAATCTCCACCAACACTTGGCATTATCCAGCTTTCTGAGTTGCCAGTCTACTTAGACATAAAGTGTTACCTGATTTTGTAATTCGCTCTTTTTCATTATTCATAATTTTGAGCATCTTCTCAGATGCTTTTGATTTCTTCTTCTGTGAATTGTATGTTCCCATTCTTTGAGAATCTTCCTATTTGGTTGCTGTTTTTCTTATTTATCTACAGGGAGTTCCCTGTATACTTTTAATACATTGTTGGTTTCAGTTAATTAATATTTGTGTAAGCTTCTTTACAACTACACCAATAAATGAAATGGGGCAATAAATTCCTCTCCCCCTGCTGTCCTTTCCCAGAGTAATTTTAATAATACAGAAATTAATTGCTCATCAAAGAATTTGATGGCTTCTGACGCAAGTCACCACCATCCCTTTCACGAGCCCCTGTGTTCAGTATGATAATTATTTGTTTGTGTATCCATCTTCCTCACTGGACTTATTTCCAGTACCTGGCACAAGTGTGCCGAAAATTTGTTGGCACATGTGTGTCTGATGTAGGACAGATAAGCCTGGACAGCCAAGGAATTTTCAGGAAGCAGGTTTATTTAGGCTGTTAGCAGTCCTGAGGGGACCTCTAGGCCCAACGTTTAATTTGTCGGGAGGTTGAAGACCAGTTCTGTTATTCACTATATGATTTGGGAAAAGGCAGGTAAACTCAGACTGTTCCTCTCTATCCACAGGTTATTAATGATAAAACCATGTCCTGCCTGTATTTGTGGTAAGTGTTAAATAGAATAATGCACCTGGAGTGCCCTGCCCCATGGCCTGATGTCTGATGGTAAGCCTGTGCAGGTCAGCTCAGGGATAATCCCCACTCAATTTAAAAGCTGGGCTCAGGACATCGGCTGGCAGGAAGTATGACTGATGTTTCAGGCTGGAGGCAGTCCATGTGGGTCAGCACATCTGCCCACATAGGAACAGGGATCCAACAGGGGAGTACTCTCCCCAACTTTCAGAAATCCCGGCACTGATTAACATGTGAACAGAGCCCTAATTAGAAAGGAGCCTAGAGGAAAGGGGAGGGGAGTCCTCTCAGGTCTCCCTCTTGCTCGCCCACACCCATTTGTCTCCTCTGATTACTGCATGAATGGGGCATTGATTACCAGGCCACGCCATTGTGCAGCCTTTCAATGGAGTGGCTCCATGCAGGGATTTATTAGTAATTAAGCCTTGAATAAATGTTTTGCAAATGGGGTCTCTCCTGATGAATAGGAAGGGCTTTGGGAGTTGAGAAACACTCACTCAATGTGGAGACCATCAAGGCCAGCAGTGTACTCTTTCACTTTCACATAATTGTATGTTTGTCCACCTCAAGGATGCCAGGGCCCCAGTTGGCAGATAACAACCAGTTACAAACCGCAGGTCTGAACTCTGGGTTGTCCTTTCCTGGAAGAAGTCAGACATATTCTGGGCTGTTTATCTTAGCTGGGGCTGGTCTAGTGGTTCCCTGAGCACACCCTTCCTCAAAATATGGTCTGCCATAGGCAGGGTCTGTGGGGACTTCACCAGCCTTGAGGGAGAATGCCATTTCTCTAGGATGCCATGTGTTCCCTTCAGGTTTCACATAGGTTTGTTCTCACCTGCTGTTCTCAGGTGGGTTAGTCTCAGCCACTAGCAGGGTTCTCCATCTCAGCACTATATTTTAGACCAGATCATTCTTTGTGGTAGAGGGCTGTCCTATGCATTGTTAGACATCTACCAGGATTCACATCTTCTCCCTACTAGATACCAATAGCATCGTCCCTCATCCTGAGTTGTAATACCCAAAATATCTGCAGATGTTGCCAGATTTCCCTGGAGGACACAGTTGCCCCGAGTTGAGAACCACTGTCTCTACTAGAAAAGGTTTTGAGTTGACTTGAACCAGAATACTGAACCTCCTTTGGGGGAAAATGTCTGTACAACAACAATTTTTTTTCTTTTTCTTTTTTCTTTTTTTAAATAATAAAGTGAAAGTGTGTTCAGAAAAATCCATTTATTTATTTATTTCTGGAATTTCTTCTGCTTTTCAAAATGTTTTTATTTATGCATTATAGTTATTTAACAGCGGGGTTTATTTTGACATATTCACAAATGCATATAACATTATTTACTCCATTCCAATCCCCCATTATTTATGCTTTTGTCCATTAATCAGCTCTCTCAGACTCCCCCCAGGCACCAAGCACTCTTCAAGTGCTAAAAATTTATCATGGAACAAGACACTTAAATCCCCCACCTCATGGGGTTTGCCTTCTACTTGGGAGGGGAAAATAACAATAACCGTGTCAACAAATGAGCTGATTTCAAGTTCTGCTAAGTGCTGGGTGGTTGTTATGATGAAGAGTACCCTGCGTAATGGACAGTCAGGGACCACCTGACTGTTGTTATGATGAAGAGTACCCTGCGTAATGGACAGTCAGGGACCATGGGGACCTAGAGCAGACTCTGCCAAGACCTTAACTCATGACCATTATCCACTAAAAGTATGGTATGTGGTCTCCCCTACCCACCACCCCATTCTTCCAAACAACTTCATCAACCATAGAAACCAGGTGCATCAAAAGAGCCAGGATGCCTTCATCATGTCCCCAGGAATAAACTAAACGAGAGACTGAGACTAGGAGGGATCATCACAAAAACAGAAGGCGGACAAACTCTGGGGCCCTTAGCCTGTCACTCATTAAAAGTACGTGCTTTCTTCCCCATGGGCTCTCTCAGAAGCTACAACACCTGACCTATTACAAGGCCAAGATGTTCATGGAGGATGGTGGTGGGAAGAAGGAATACAGTAGTTTGGGGGATATAATGACCATCCATTCCTCAAGGCCAGGATGCTTGACCAGTGGAAAAATTGTCAAATTAGAGTCCACCCCTCTGCAACTCAACACATGGAAAAAAGCTTGCCCTCTTCCTTTGCCTGGGGCCAATCTGACCTCTCTCTCCATCAGTGCAGCTCCCCTTCTCCATGAAGCAAAACCCCCATACACACATGCCCTCCCGTTAAAGCCTTGCCTATATATTGGTGCTCACTGGGCTCAGTTTCATTTCTACCATTACGGAGTCAGAAGTTCCTGTCTCTGATATCTCATGAGGGATGGGGAGGGTTGCTATTTTAGAAGAGAGATCGCCAAGCACTGGGTGATTTAAAGGAAAAACTTTCCAGGCAGACAAAACAGGAAGGGCAAGAGAGAGTGTGTGTTAGGGATTGGGGGCAGAGTTTGAGCATGTTCAATGGGGAAAAAAATGAACTAGGCATTAGCTCAACCAATTGTGAGGCTGAAGGTGCCATCCATATACTAAAATGCATGCCCGATTCTGCAGAGGAGCAGGTCTGAAGATGGAGGGAAGTCAGGATTTGGCTTTGGAAGTGTGCACATTTAAACTTGAGATATGTTAGTATCTGTGTATCAGTGAGAACATTCAACCTTTGGTTTTTGGGATTTGCTTATTTCACTTAGAACGATAGTCTCCAATTTCATCTATTTACCAATAAATGCCATAATTTCATTCTTTTTTATGGCTGAGTAATATTCCATTGTGCATATATACCATATTTTCTTTATCCCTTCATCATTTGAAGTGCATCCAGGTTGGTTCCATAACTTAGCTATTGTGAATTGAGCTGCTATAAACATCACTGCTGTATGCTGAATGTTCTCTTTGATATGTGGATGGTAACACACAATAAAGGGTGGGGAAAGAGTAGAAGTTCATTGGATTCAACAGAGGAGAATGAAGAGAATGGAGGAGGAATGGGAATATGAAAGACAGAATGAATTTGACATAACTCTCCTATGTTCATATATGAATACACAACAGTGTAATTCCACATCATGTTCAATGACAGACTGGGATCCTAATGAGAATAAGTTGTACTCCATGTATGTGTACTATGTCAAAATACACTGTACTCTCATGTATATCAAAAAAGAAAAAAAAAACTTGAGATGTCCTTTGGAGGTATTCAAGAGTAGGTGTCATCGATGCTGTTGATGTCAGACTGGTGCCCTGAAGGGCTTTGAGGACTCCCATGTGCTACATGGCTATGCATCGCTGCGGTTTGAAAGTTCCCACCAAAACTCACGCTGAAATGTAATCTCCACTGTGAGGCATTAGGAGATGGAAACTCTTCTTGCTGTATTAGTTGTGTTAGATTGTGTTAGCTTTCCATTGCTGTTGCAAAATATCGGAGATAATAAGCAACTTAAAAGAAAAAAAGGTTTATTTTGGCTCACAGTTTTGGAGGTTGCAGTTCTTGGCCAGCTGGCCCAGTTCTCTCAGGGCAGTGGTGAGGGAGTACATCACAGTGGATTAATGGATTAATGGATTATCTTGAGAGTAGGTTTTTTACAAAAGTCAGTTTAGTTCTACCTCTGATAGACACCCTTCTCTCTGTGTGATGCCCTGTGCCACCTCAGTACTCTACAGAAACTCTACCAGAAGAAAGCCCTCAACCTTGTACCTCTCAGCCTACAGAACTGTTAACTGAGGAAATCTTTATTCTTATAAAACACCCAGTCCCAGGTATTCTGTTAAAGCAACAGAAAATGGACTAAGACACATGCCCATTGCGGGTTGTCAGGGACTTCTGCTCATCATAGTCACTCAAGGTCCAGGATACCAGGGGCTTCTCTTGATATGTGCTCTGACTATTAGGGAGTCAAGGAAAAGAAGACATGATATACCACACACTCCTATCATCTAATCCAACAAGGGTTGTGCAATGGCACCAAGAATCTGCGTATTGATTTTACCTGTTGGCTGTTCAAAAGATGGCAGACAAGTGCTTCCCAAGATGGATTTGTATGGGCCTCATGGCATTGATGTAGAGCCATTATCATGATTTTTCCTTGCAAAAGTCAACAATGATAACATCCATTTATTAAATGACCAGTATGTGCAAAGCCCTTGGCCAATCCATGCATATATAATATTTTATTTAAATTACAAAATATCCTATGGAGTGGTTTTATTACTTTAGTTTTACAAATCAAATATTAACTAAAGACATTATTTCATTAGTTCTAGGTCAAGTGCTGGATCTCTTACCCCAAAACCACCCATGGCTACCAAAGCTCAGATTCACTTCCACATATAAGTTGAACGCAGAATGGCTTTGCAACTGGTGACTCAGAGCTGTTCCTCTCCCTGGAACCCCTCATGCTTCATCTAGATCATGATGTTCTACACAGTCACTTAAATGCCAAATTAAACTTATTGGCACATCCTTTGTGGGTTGCAAGTCAGACACACAATAAGTTAGTTATTATAAGATCAGAAGTAAATACTTGGTTCACTTCTCTATTCACTTCCTATTGCTCCTGTAATAAATTATCACCAACTTAATGGTTTACAACAACACAAGCTTGTTCTGTTATGGTTCTGAAGATCCGAAGTCTGAAATCAGTGTTACTGATCTAAAATCAAGGTACCAACAGCACTGGTGGTTTATGGGGGCTCTGAGGGGAGAATCTGTTTCCTCACCCTTCTCAGTATCTTGTGGCTGCCCATATTCCTTGGCTCATGGCCCCTTCCTCCATCCTCAGAACACATGGCTCCCATGTTGGCACCCATCTTCACATCTTTTCTGACTTCTCCTTCCCCACTCTCACAAGGCCCACTGGGATTAGTTAGTCCACCTGGTAGTCTATGATGGTCTCCCCATCTCCATGAGCTTAATCACTGCTGTGAGGTCCCTTTGGCTAGATAAGGCAATATTCACGGGATCCAAGGATGAGGCAATGGACATATTTAAGGGATCAGTTATTCAGCTTGTGGGGATGAATATCTTCCCAGAGGGCATGCAAACTCAAGAATAAGATTTCTCCAATGTTTTCTTTGGCTCCTTCCTCAGATGCTGCTACATGTAGCCATGTCTCAGTCATCAGCCAGAAGTCCATAAAACAGTCCCTTATAATTGATCTGTAAGTAGTCTGTAGCCTTCACTGGTAAGACATAGCACTCCACATGTGAACTACTTCCCTTTCAATTTTGTAACATCAATGTTATTTTGTGAACAAGGTCTGACTCTAAATTAGAGAACATTCGGTCTAAGTGCAAAGCTAAAGGAGGCATTGACTTTTCTGGACACTTACGCCTTTATCACCTCTCTCCCTAGTCAGGGCTGGCCACTGAAGCAATGATGATAAGAATCAGCGTGAAGATGCTCACAGTGTTCATTTCTATGCAAGGACTGCAACACTGAAATACTGTGAAACGAACAATACTGACCAGGTCAGGGCTGGCAATTCTCTAAGGCTGAGACAACCTCAAGATATGGGGACAGTATCTCTTCCTTTACCTTCTGGTACCACCTTATGTTCATGTAGGGAAGATGTGAACACTGGGGCAGGAAGTAGGTTAGATCTAGGATCCCAGGCAGTTCATTCATTCATTCATTATTAGTTTTATATTATATTTATATATGTGTATATATCATATTTATAGTATACATATTATAATGCATAATATATTATAATGTATGACCATGTAGAATATATTATATATTTATATTGATCCATTATATTTATTTTATATTCATATATTTATATTATTATTTATATTATATTCATTTATTCCTTATTAGTTTCAAGTCTAATAGCACCCAGTGCTGTGCTGGCGATATAAGATTCACAAAGAAGACGTGGCTTCATGATCTCGTGAGCCTTGCTACCCTTTATTTAGAATCTGCTATGAGTTAGTCAACAGAGGAATTATATGGAATGTAGCTCTTTTGCTTATAGTCCTCCAACCAATACCCCAGAGAATGCGCACCAATCTTGTGATTCATGAAAAACTAGTGAGCGGAGTGAGCAGGGAGGGAATTCAAGTCGAATAGATCTGGGTCCAAGCACTGAGGGTTCTGTCAGCCCCTGGAACCTCTCCAGGGACGTACAGATGCAAGAATCACATCACGTCCTCTTGGGTTAGGTGATATGAGCATGCGCTCATTCAAATCACTACTAAAAGGATTAAAATACCAGACGGGGCCCTTTTGCAGAGAGGTCTCCTTTTCTGCCTGTTTTTGTCACTGTTTTAGCAGAGGCCTGGGCCCAGCTGTCCAGGACAGGCCATCATCTAAGGACAGCCATTATTACAGGTCAAGACTTGTGTTCCAGAAAATGTGGTGCTATCTCTCAGAGGCAGGAGGTGACATCCATCTTGTTCTCATCACAGGGACAGGAAAATTCCCTTTCAAAGAAGGCGTTGCCAGGAGCCAGCACAGGAGGAGCACAGGGCTGACCCTCGTTGATTGTGGAGAAAGGAGTGAAGACAGGCCTGTCTATTTTGAGCAGTAAAATGTAGTTTTTCTGTGGATGGCCACTAATAATAGTAAATTAGACAAAGCAAAATGCTTCATGATGACTGGTGGAATTGCAGACCTCTGGTGAGATCGCTCCTACTGTTGAGATCTAAAAGTCTAGAAAGCCAGCTGCAACGCGGACCCCACAGTCAGTTATACACAACATTTGAGGACGGGCGGGGGGTATAGGAGACATGTTGCTCTTTAATCACTGTCACTAGGGCTCCCACTTTGAATTGTGCATTCAGTTTTGATTGATGTGACCTCAGCCAAGGAAGGGAACCAAGCCATACTCATCTGATGTTGGGATGGAGTCTCAGGGACTCCATCTGGGAAAACTGGGGAGGTCATCCGCAAGGGACAAGGACAAAATAGATGTAGGCAATGTGTGAGATACATGCAATTAAAACTGCGAGTGACAGAGATGAGAAGCCTTTTTGGTTCATTCATGCAGCATTTCTTAAATACACACTGAGCCCTTGCTCCAGGCCAGGCTCTGGGGTGGTGATGGGAATTCAATGGTGAACAACTATGGATCCTTCCCACAAGCTCTTCTGGGCCTCCACTGTAGGGGCATCAGGTGGTTGTCCCTTCAACATCTGTTCCCATCTATCCTTTCCTGGCCAAACTCCATTTTACCCAGGCATGCCGTTCAAGCTCTGACTTTGGGCCCCTCTGGCTGAGGCTGATCACCATATCCCAAACTGCAGGTAGGCAACAGGGCCCCTACCCTGGAATCCCCCGCTTAGAAGGCCCATCTCTGATCTTCCAGAAGCCATGCATTTTCCTATGAGGTCAGAGTCTGAGGGATGCAGGGAACAGGCCCACAAGGAGCCTTGCCTCCCGCTGGAGACCGTGAGCTAGATACCAGGCACCAGGTACCAGGGCCTGCACTGGCCTCTTCCCCAACCCTGTTCTTCCAAAGGCACATTGTGCTGCCAGTGGGCACAGACGTGGAGTTTGGACATGTGGGCAGAAGTGTTCTCATGTGTATGAGGCCTCTCACAGTGTGGGGTGAAGTATGCATGGGGTCAGCAAGGGAAAGGGTGGGCTGTCACTGAGAGCCTGCCTCTCCACACCTACCTGATAGCTGCCAGTGTAGCCTGCAGATGGATCAAGAGTGGCGAGGAACCCATATTGTTTCAATCAGAGTGAACTCCAGGAGATGTGGTGATGGTGGAGAAAACCTGGATTACTCAGGTTGAAAGCCAGCCTGCTCCGAAGGTTTGGGGGTTTTAACCTAATCAAGTCCCTTTGTCATGTAAACCGGTTTAAATTGGATTCTTTTCCTTTATAGCCAAAAACATCTCAATAGGGTTTCAACCCCACTTCCATCAGCTACAATCTGTGCTGTTACAGCCAGAAAGTGATTTTAATCTCAACAAAATCCAGTTTCCTCAAATGTACAGTGAGGCTGATGACCCAAATTTTACTGGTTGGAGAAAAGAAGGAATGAAAGTGGAAAAAAAAAAGTGCCTGTGATGGTATCTGGCACTTAGTAGGTGCTTAATAAATGACACTAACCTTTTGAACTATATGGATCCCAGAACTCAGGCAATGCTTTTAAGGGAGGCCTTAGGCTTTGTCACCAGAAAGTCATTTTTAAATGATACAAGCATTTATTTGGCTGCTCCCAGGCATCAGGTCCACCTTAGGGTCTGAAGACATAAAGACAAATGGGTCAGAGCTCTTGCCCTGGAAGGCCAGACACAGGCTCCTGGACTGGTGGAGAGACAAGTCCACAGTCGTGATGCTGCAGTCAATGAATAAGTTTGTGTTTGTTAACTGAATAAGACACAAAACAAGTCAGGCCTTGAAGAACAAGTTGGATATGTATAAACAAAGAGAAATTTGGAAGGCATTTCAAGCTGAAAACTGCTTTTGGCTCATAGTAACTGACTTGATTTCCATGGCTTGCGCACATGGGGATTTTTCTCTTTTGGAAAGTCTAGAGATTAGATATGCACGTTGCTACAGTAATTCCATGATCATTAAGAATTTGGGCTTTTCCTATCTTTTTGCTTAACTGGGTAGAGGTTCCCTGTCAATATTACCTCAAGGTCCTAGAAGGCTGCTAGAGCTCCAGTTATATCCATATTCTAGGCAGCAGTCAGGAGGAAGAAGGAAAAGTGAGAACACAAAACAGGGCTTGCCCCTGATATCTGTTCTCCCTTCTCAGAGGTCCCTCTAGTTGCAAAGGAAATGTGCTGGCCAACTAGACACAATAGAGATTCATCAGTAATGAAGAAGGAAGGGGAGATGGAGGTTAAGGAGAGAAGCAGGAGTTTCTGTCTCCGTTTACCATAGGAGCTGGGAGTGCAGAGAACAAATAAGCAGCCTGTGATCAGGAGCTGAGAAAGGGTGGAAGTGGCTGGAGTAGCAGGTGATAAAGGGGCAGTAAGTCCTGTTCCTTTAGGATAGATCAGAATTGAGGATAGGTCAAACTTCAGAAAAATTAAAAGAACCTGGAGGGCTTGTTCCAACAGATAGCTAGCACCAATCCCAGAGTTTCTGAGTTAGTAGTTCCTGGGTAGAGCCCTGAAATTTTGTATTTCTAACAAGATTCAGCCTGTGCTGAAGCTGCTGGTCTGGGGAATTGCATGCTGAGAGCCATTTTTAAATAAAATTGAGACTTTATCCTCTAAGCAACAGGAACCCCCTGAAGGCTTTTGAGTTGGGAAGAACAATGATGAAATGATCTACCAAGGCTTATCTGCCAGTGGTCCCTAGGATGGGCCAGAGAGTGTGGAAGGCGGAGAAAGAGGCTGAAACAGTAAGCAGGCAGCAATAAAGTCAGAATCTGGAATATGTTCAGCTAGGCTTAACTGTATTATTTACAGCAATTCCACAAAGGTTCTGACCTCTAAACCCCAGCCTTATCAGCTGTGAGCAAACTAATCAAGCTACTGCCTTATACCCAAAGAACTCTGGTGTTGAGAGTATTAGATGATAAGTTAAAAAAAAGAAAAAAGGCGAACATTTCCAATTGCAGCCCAAGTTTTTATTGAAAAATAAGAAGCAGCTGGGTGGAACCCACAACCCTTATTGGGTCATGATTTGAAGAAATAAGCTGTTAGAGAAAAAAACAGGTCAACCACTGAGTCTCCCCCACTTTGTATCTGTTTTGCTCAAACCTAAGTTTAGACCTCCTTTGGGTTTGCAATTAAGGCTGAAATGCACTGGGAGCCAGGAGGTGAGGATTTGGATCAACGTGAGTTTAATCCTGATTCCAGCTGCGCAGCAGGGTGATGACCGTCTCTGGGAGAACTTTGTAAATTAGCTTGGCCGCAGGAGAGAGTATGGGCAGTCCCCGCTAGCCTGCTTGGCCATGAGCTCCTGCATGGCCCATCCTGCAGGACTGCAAGAAGTATCCCTGCTGTGAGCAGAGACTTAACTTCAGGAGCCCCGGGTGTAATTCTTCTGCTGGATGGGATGACAGGCAGGGGCCCCAGAGTGGTGGGGTGGACAAAATGAGGTAAACCAAATAAAGTGCCTCCTAGCACATGGCTGGTACTCAATGAACATCAATTTCCTTCCAGATTTCCTGTTGAATCAGGGAGGATAGTCGGATGGGTTCAGGCTCGTGGGCTGCCAGGGAATCATCTGCTTCTCCGAATCTTGGCACGGCTGCCCCTGCTTGGCATTTCCAGTAGCGTGCCTGCTGCCTCTCCGCAGCATCCCATTGTCTGGCACAAGGAAAAAAAATGCCCAGCTCCTGCTGTGAACTGAGCCCAGCAAAGGGAGACCAGCTGAGCTCCTGGTCAGCAGATTAGCTCCCTTAATACTGCCAGCTTCAGGGGTCGCAGAGCCCCTGATTGTGACTCTAAAATCCCAGTGACTTCTCTCCCTTTTCATTAATTTCCTAAGCTCCAGCACTGCTGAGATAATGCTCTGCCAGGTGCAGGGACTTCTGTAAACCACTCTGCTCGCCAATCCAGCCCAACACAGGGTCCCTGGGCGGCTCGCTCAAGTGTTGGAGGAGCAAGAGGGGCAGTGGCATTATTTCGGCAAGCCCTGTAGGTGCAAAGTGATGTGGAGAGCTTTCATTGCTGATGACTCTCTTTCCAAGGGGCCAGCCAAGAGGCTGAAGTGCCAAATCCCAATTAAATCACAAAAGAAGTGGGAGCAGCAGAAAGACAAGTGAGGAGGGAGGGAGAGAAGCTTCTGTTGCTGATCCTCTCAGGGCCACTTATCCCCCTTGCCTTAGGCTGTTCCAGGCTTGCTGGATGGGATCTTTTCCCTCTTTGGATCCATGCTGTATTGTAACAGATAAATGTTGAGCACCAATTATCTGCTGGGCTTTAGGTTGGCCACAGGCAATGTAGAAATGAATGAAGCCTAGTGAACAAGTTCACATTTAATTGAGGAGACAGACATGCAGACAGACCATGGCCAATTCATTCAGCATGTGCTTTCATAGAGATTAGGGCATGGTGAGTGGGCAAAGGAAGAAGTGACTGGCTGGGCTTGGTTAGGGGGCAAGGGAGGGAGAAGGCTTGGTTATGATTCAGATATGAGGTGTCCCCTGAAAGCTCATGTGTTAGTGCAAGGAAGTTTAGAGGTGAAAAATTGGGGGGTTATGAGAGCTTAACCTAATTAGTGCATTAATCCACTGATATGGAGGTAATTGTAGGCAGGTAGAGTGTGGCTGGAGGAAGCAGGGCACTGTGGGTGTGCCTTTGGAGTTTATATTTTGTGCTTGGTGAGCAGAGCTCTGTTTCCTGATTGCCACGTCTGGAGCTACTCTCCTCCTCCATGCACTTCTACCATGATGTTCTGCTTCATCTCAGGCCCAGAGCAAGGGCCTCAGCTGTCTGTGGACTGAGACCTCTGAAACTGAGTGACAAGTGAAGTTTCCTACTCTAAGTTGTTCTTGCCAGGTCAAAAAGTTGACTAAAACACAGACCAATAAATAAGGAAAATCACTGAGCTGCTGACATGCACACAGGTAGTTTCCACACACATGCCTTCCCCATGCCCACTTCGTGGGGCTAGGGATAGGTAGGCTGGGAATATGATAAAGTTCTAGTACTTGGGTATTTGATGGTTCTCCAGCCAGCAAGAAGCAGAGGATAAGTACTTAATTTTGAGATCTGTGCTAAAGACAAGGAGCTGGGAATGAAAGATGAAGTCAGTCTGGAGGCAGGAAGGAAAGAAGTCAGTCTGGAGTGGGAGGAGAGAAGCTAAGCCAGGCAGGGGGAGAGGATCTGAGACCTCACCACACCTGGGGCTGTTTATTGGCATTCTTGTCTTGTACTGTATTAGTGAGGTGGCCTGACCCCATCTACTTACCCATAACTAGGATTCATTTGTTATCAAATGCCATCTGACCTGTGCCCTGGATCCTTGCCTATATGCAGGAGTCAGTGTTGGCAAAGACAGAGAGAAGGGAGCTCCCAGAAGTACAAGGAGTGGATCATTTTGGTGCAATAATGTTCAAGTTGATGGTTATAGATTCTGTAGGTCCTGCTCAAGAGCTTATAAGAACTAGAGCCAGGGCTGAGAGCAGATGTGGGATCATTTTCCAGGCAGGCAGGGAAAACCAATACCATGCCAACTTGACTTCTCACAAAACCATGTGACACAGAGAGAGAGAGAATACCCAGGGGAGCCCTACCAGTGATGTGAAGAAATGTGCACCTGGGCCTCTGCAATAGGAACTGATTTTTCATTGTGTCCTAGTGGTGCCTAAATAGTTCAAATATTGGTCCTTCAAGGCAATAGACTGAGGAAAGAGCCATGGCAATTCAACCCAATAAATATTACTTAGTGCCTGCTCTGAGGCCGGCACTGTACTCAATACTGAATAAGAGGAGAATAATACTGTGATATGATTTATATATATATATATATATATATATATATATATATGCCTGATTCCTGACATAGAGCTCCAAAACCCCTTATAGAGAGGGCATTTGGAGAATATTTTGTTTAAATATTTGGTCTGTGACCCCAATTCCTGGCACAGAGCTTGTAAGACCTTTGGCATTTCCTGAGTGACGGGAGCATCTTTTGTTCTAATGTGGTGACTCTTGGTGGATCCCCTGGCTAGCTTTAGAATAGGGGCTGGTTGTTAGGGGAACCAGTCATTTGATTAGAGGATTGGACCCTTCAAACTTACCCCTTGACTGCTGAGAATAGGAAAAGGTTAAAGGTTGGGTTGATCACCAAAGGCCAGTGATGTCATCAGTCATGTCCACATAATTAACCCTCCATATGAACCCAAAAGGACTAGTTTGGGAGTTTGTGGACTGCTGAACATATATAAATGTCCACAGGGTAGTGTGCCCAAACAGGGCATGGACGCTCAGCACCCCTTCCTCTATACTGTGCCCTTTGAATATCTTCATCAGACTCTTCGTCTATATGCTTTGATAGTTTTTATAATAAATGGGTAAACATAAACATTTCCCCAAATTCTGTGAGGTGTTTCTAGCAAGTTGATTAAACTCAAGGTAGGGTGATGAGAACCCCAATTTATAGCCAGTTAGTCAGAAGTATAAGTGAAAATCAGTAGATTATCCAAAGTGGGGACCAGGCTTGTGGGACTGAGCCCTTACCTTAAAGACAGTGGCAGAAACTGAGTTAAGTTGTATGACACCGATCAGTGTCTCCTGCAGAACTGATTCATTGTTTATGGGGAGAAACCCCACACACATTGTGGTGACCAGAGGTGAAGCATTCTCTGACGTGAGTGTGAAAATTGAGAGAAAAAGTTTGCTTTTTCTTTCAAATAGCAACACAGGCCTGGTTCTCCCTGATGCTTACAGTTGAGGTGGAAAAGAGAAAATTAAACTATGGTTGAAACTGACCTGTGCCCAAGTCTATGATTGTAGAACATAGTAGCCATGGAAACCTATCCCAGGGACCCAGTGAGGGGCTACAAGGGTGTGAAGGATGCTCCAGGCAGAGGGAAGAGTGTGCACCAGGGAAACCAGGTCAGAGAGACCAGTGCATCTGAGCCGTGAGAAAGGCAAGGTGGCATGTGCTGGGGGTGGGTGAGGGGAGGAGCCAGGCTCCTGAGGCTGTGATCAGGAGAATGCTTGTACATAGAAATTATGAGCAGCCACTGTTAGAGGTAAAACAGAAAAATGTATGACTGTTTTGGGAAAATGACTCTGCTTTGTGAAGAAGGGTTAGTAAGAGAAAAGACAAGGACAACACTTAACAGATTACTGCTTTGTGAGTGACCATAAATTTGAACTGGGCACCTGGACTGAGACCAACAGATAAAACTAATATAGAGTTGAATTGCAGTTGATGAACTTAGATTGATTTCAGGGAGCTTTGCAGCCAATTAACTAAACTGTAGCAGCTAACTAGTTCATCTGTAACCATTTAACTGGTTGATTGACTAGATAGTGTCAATGGAGATATTTTCAGTTTCAATTCTATTATTCTGCAAGGTGCTGTCAGATCACATTGTTGGTTGGAGTTCTCAGAACCTTCTCTGGTTCTGGGAGCTGGCCCATTTGTGAATCATCTTTGTTTTACTTTGCTTTCCTCAAATAAATGCTACTAAATTTAATTGGTCTAAAGAATTTTCCTTTTAAAAAGTAGTTCAGACAGGAGATAATGGAACATGGATTTGATAGTAAGAAGCACAAAGATACTTAGGATACTCAAGAGATACTTAGGAAGTAGAAAAGACAAGATTGGAATATTAATAGAAGATGGGGTATGGGAGTGAGGGAACCCATCAGTATTAACTCACAGGGAAAAGACAGGACATACATGATTAAAGATCTTGAGATGGAGAAGATTGTTTTGGATTATCTGGGTGAGACTGAAATGCAAACACATGTGCTCTTAGAGAGGTAGAGGAAGACTTGACTACACACAGAACTGAGAAGGCCAATGTGAATGTGGAATGGAGAATACAGTGATGTGACCACAAGTCAAGGAATGCTGACTGGAGGCTGGAGAAGCTCATCAGCAGATGCTCCCTAGAATCTCCAGATGGAGAGTGGTCCTGTTGACTGCTTTTGCTTTCAATCCAGTGAAAATGATTTCTGGTTTCTGGCCTCTGGAACTGAGAGTGAACACATTTTTGTTTTAAGCTACCAAATTGTGGACATTTGTTAAAATAGCCATGGAAAACTACTGCAGAGCTGAAGAAGAAAATCTAAAAGCAATTTTCTAACTTGGGAAAACAGGTGGGGAGTGGTACCCTTCATGGAGACAGAAAATCCTGGAGGATCAGGTGGGAAACTATGGGTCTCCAGAGCAGTGGTGTTGAATGGAGGTCTTTGGAAGGTGAGGATCTACAAGTGGCTGGATATATATGTTTGAGGCTCAGGACCAATGTCAAGGCTAAAGTCTGACGTTTATTATTATTATTATTAGCACTATGAGAATAATTGAAGATAGATTTGTGGATTGACTCACCCAGGGAAAAGAAAGGTATAAAAAGTGGTTCTTGGCCCTGGAATCATATTAGAATCACCTTATATATTTGCCATTAACTGAATCCCCTTCCCAGGGAGTCTAATTAACTTGATCTTGTGTTGTCCAGCCCATAATGTTTTTTAAAAAGCTTCCTGAGTGATATCCACATACAATGAGGATCAAGAACCACCAATGCAGAAAAGGGAGCCTAACCAAATATCTCAGACCATCTCTACCTAAAGTGGTTGTTTTCAAAGTGTGTTCCCTGGACCAACACAGGAGTATCACCCGAGACCTTGATACAACTGTGAATTCTCAGGCTTTGTGCCAGACCTACTGAGTCAAACTCTAGAGATGAGGCTCCATCATTTGTTGTCACAAGTCCTACGAGTGGATGCATTTGAGAAGCACTGAGGTAAAGGATAGGTTCAGAGGCAAAGAATCTTCCCTATGAAAAAGAAATTAAATAGAAGCAGTCAAAAAGGTATGTAGAGATCTAGGAAAATATGATAAATTGGCATCAAAAGCGGGCAGTGTTATTTTTTTAAGGGATTAATCCTGCCAAAATGTCCAACAAGTTAAGGTCTGAACAGTTCTCTTTGGACTCAGTGACCAGTTGAGATTCCTGAGGGCACAAGATCCGAAGCACAGGAGGTGGACTGCCATGGGAAAAGAGGGAAAGGAGAAAGACCTAGTCTTTGGTGCATATTCGTAGCTTTGAGAAAGACTAAGGAATTTTGAAGATATTTACTTCTGGTACTGTTACTTTTCTCTGGTGTTAGGGGGTAATGTTTCCTGCTGAGACCAGATGGGTTCAAGGGTGAACGAATTAGTTGCTATGGAAAATTGGACAGAGAGCAGACTGGAGAAAGTCGAGGTGTTCCTGCTGTCACAGCTCCATGTGGGGTTGGACATCAGGAATTGATATTGGTCCTGGTGTTAGTAGGTGTGTGCCTCCCCCTGCCCTGGCACCACTCATTAGAGAGGTGTGGGAGTCAAAGTGGTCCAGGTTGGATTTTTGCCAGGCTGGAGTTAAAAATGCTGGCAGGAAAGTAACTGACTTGGGGCTGGAGATGTAGCTCAGTGGTAGAGCACTTGCCTAGCACATGTGAGGCACAGGGTTTGATCCTCGGCACCACATAAAAATAAGTAAAAAAAAATAAGGGTATTGTGTGTCCATCTACAACTTAAAAAAAAAAAGAAAAAAGAAAGTAAATGACTCTATGAGTGGATCCCAGATTCTGGGCTGGAATAGGAAGGCAGGGAAGAAAGGAAGCTGCTGAGGGACAGGGGATGATTGATAGGTCAGGTGAAAGGCTGTAGAAGTGGGGATGAATGTAACTAGTGACAAAGTGGAAGGAGATGGGATTGTAATCAGAGAATGGGATGTCTGAAATATTACAGTTTCAGAGGTGAATTATTTTTCTTTTCTGGTACCCCCAATGGGACACAAACAGAGACAAGTTCTAATAGAAGCTGACTGGAGATACATTAAAAGGCAGTTTCTGGTCAGGGTCAGGGAAAAGAATATGAATTCAGGCCAATAGTCCAAGTAGGTCACAGCAAAGAGATAGAAGATAGGAAGTTGAAAGTCAAGAGATGCTGTGGCCACTGAGCTTTTCTGCTGGAGTAGCTCCCTGGCCTCCTGGGCTCTCCTGGGGTGTTCATGGGTGGACAATGTCAAGGGGTCCTGGTGCTGCCGGATGCTGTGCCCTCCTTACCTCCTCCACTGGCATCTACCAGTGCTAGATGTGGAGTTAGAGACCAGCAGAAGCACACTTGCTTCATTGGCACTGATATTAGTAACAGTTGATGGGACTGATCCAAACTTAGAAAGTCAGTATCTGTAACTGCCCTCATTTGACCTCCATTTTAAAGGACAGCAAAGTGAGGCTGAAGAGGAGGAAAATTATCACTATCTATTAAAGGTAGCAATTTCTCTGTTCTTAATTCAAATACCATGCTCCCTATCTGGCTCCTTTTCCCCTTCAAAGGGTCTCTCTTCTTCCTTCTTCCCAAGTTAGGATTTGGGGGCAGCAGGAAATAAAGCAATGGCCCACCCACTGTCATCTGGGTGTCCTCTGAATCCTTATGCCTTCTCACCTCCTTGCTGGGCTTCCTGTGCTGGGGGATGACTGGGGGATAACAGCCACTACCCAGTTCTTGGGTGTCTTGCTGAGGTCCAAGGTAAAGGCTAGAGTCTTTGCCATGAGCCCCCACTTGGAGGTAGCTTCATGCTGGTGCTACTTCCCACCCTCACTCTGGCACAGGTCTCTCAGTGCTTCTGTCTGTCACTGGGATATGCAGGACCTTCTGGGACACCAGACACTAGGGTGCTGGCGAGAGTTAGGGGAACTGGGAGCTGACTCAGGGCAGACATCCTCAAGCCCTTATCATCTACCTCCCAAGCTGCACCACTCTGTCCAGGTGCCAAGCTGAGTTTTCCTGGGTCATCTCTGGAAACAAGAAACAAATCACCTTTTCTGTGAATCATCGAAGTGATATAGATGTTTCTACAAATCTTCTTTAGCCTTCCTGAGGAGTTGAAGGGGAAGAAAGCATGGACACTGTCTCTGACTCCTTGCCCTTCTTTCTTTTTCTCTCTTTCTCTTTCTCTCCCTCTTTGTTCCCAACAGTAGCAGAGCTTCTACTTCTTCCTGTCTGATAGGAGTTGTCCTTCTGACATATCCTCTTCCTTCCTTGACACATTTGTCCTTTCCTTCCCTCAGGCAATGAAGACAAAAAGTCAAAGAAAAAAAAAGATTACCGAGAAGAAAGAAAAATTGGAAAAGTATTTATGAAATATTATTTCAATTACATTACTAACCAATAACAGTGTTACGTGACTTTTATATACCATTTCATAAAACTGCATTAAAATCCTGGGAGGTAGAACTATGGTCACCACTTTATAAGGGGAACTTGAGGCTCAACAAGCTAATACCATGCCCAGTATTATACAGGTCATAGAGATGGAAGGAGGCCTTGATTCCAATTCATCTGATCCAAGGCCTGTACTCTTAACTCCTATACTGTATTGCCTTAACCAGCCCATGCAGCTTCTACCTGTCTCCATATCCCAGCGCCATGGATCTGGTTTTTATTCTCTTTCTCTTGTACCCTAACAGCTGCATTTTCCCCAACATCAATTGACACATGGAACTGATATTTAAACCATCACTCCATTGTCCAATCCATTGAGGAAGTGGGCTAAGTCAGTGTTCATCCAGGTTGCCATGATCAGCCATATCAATTTTTAAAATGTTAAAAATTGAACCATTAATACATTTCCATTCTGGTTTATAAATAGCCTCAGTTCCCAGCCCCCTCCCTCAAGTGTCATTCCCCAGTGGCTAATCCTGATTGGTTGGCTGGCATTCAAACTTACTCACTTTTCAGTATTTTGAACATCACCCTTAGAAAAGGAAAAGTTTCACCCTAGTAGGATTGTGTGTGTGTGTGTGTGTGTGTGTGTGTGTGTGTGTATGCATGTGCTTCCTTGAGTTATTGATGGCATCATAAAATAATTGTAATTTTCTATAAGATCAGTGAGACAACTTGTGAGAAAACAGCACATAATGCCTAGCACATAGCAGGTGTTCACTAAACATTAGCTGAACTATAATCTAAGCCATTTTGCTAAAAGTCTCCCTTGAGGAAGAGTTTGGAGCCCGGCAATTCCCAGAGTTGATAGAATTGACACATATTCTTTAAGAAGCAACAGTAGAGCAATTTTCATTTAAATCCCCAGAGTGAAGATATAAATCAGATGTAGCCAGAGTTACATCTGGGTAAGTTAGTAAAAGCAATTGCCTGGCCATTGGAACTCCTGGACCTAAATAGGTGCTAATCAATAGGCAAAGAGCAAAGTGAAATGGGAAAGAAATGTATGCCAATGGTGAAAGCCAATTGTGCTCACCACCAAGTCCTCCCTGTGGGCATGTTGGATGCTAACATTTACTGAAAGCTTTATCCTCTTTGAAACCTCATATCCAATTTAGAAATGTCACAGCATTCCCATTTTTTTGATGTTTGGAAGTAGGGCTAGGGAGAGTTCTTTAAGGTCACACAGGCAGCAAGGCACAGAGTCAGGAATCCTAGCTGGTTGTAAGGCAGTCATTCTGTTCCCTCTGCCACACACCTCTGCACTGAGGTAGGGATGGTGGACAGACAATTTACTCCGATGTCCCCATTGTATACTGCTTTGGTTTGTTCTGATAGATTCTTTATAAGAAAATCTTAAAAGCATGGTCAAAATACTCACATATTCCAAATTAGATATGTTTTAATAGAACCTACCCACAGTCATGGAGGCCAGCAAGGTCTGTGATGATGGGGAAAAAGAGTAATGCAATGCAAAGAACAAAACAAAACACAAAGCTACAACTTCCAGTAAAAACAAGAAATGAAGGTGTGGGTTGACGAGATCAGGGACAACCAAGTCCTATCACTGCTTCCAGTGCTTCCACCACAGTGGAGCATTGGATGAGGCAGAGCATACACTTCATTCATCAGTGGCTTCTCTAGATGAGCTGGCTTAGCCTGGCCATGGACAGAAGCTATGATCCACAAGGCAGATGAATCTGTGCCATGAGCCCAATGGCTGAATTGATGGGTGGGAGCCAATATCCATGAACTGCCTGTGTTTGCCGCTGGCATCAACATGAAGGTAGAGGTCTGGGCATGCATACATAGGAGGCACTCCTGCCTCGATTCTGTCTGCATACTCACAACATGTCTCTGATGTCCAGCCTTTGCTCATCTTTCGTATATAGCTCTTCACAATTTTCAAAATGCTCACTCATAGGAAGGATGACATTATTTGAGGCTCAAACCAATCTGTGATGGTATCTTAGACTGTTTGTGATGCTATAACAAAATACCACAGGCTGGATAATTTGTAACAGAGATTTATTGCTTACCGTTCTAGAGGCTGATAAATCCAAGACTGAGGTACCAACAGACTCACTGTCTTGTACGGTCACTCTTTGCTTCAAGATGGCACCTTATTAGGTTCTCTGGATGGAATGAATGGTGTGTCCTCACAAAAGTTGGAATGGCTGAACTTGTACCCTTGAGTCTTTATAAGGCACTCATCACAGCCATGGGGTTAGAACCCTCATGGCCTAATCATCTCTTAATGGTCCCACATCCTAATACTGTTGCTTTGGGGATGAAGTTTCAACATGAATTTTGGAGGGACACAAATATTTAAACCATAGCAGATAGAAAAAGATTTGTATCCAAACTCCCATTCACTCCCAGCCCACATCATTTTTTTTTCCTGCTTCTTTAATCAGTGAAGAAGTTGCCTCAGATGAGAAAAATGACATCCCTGGGCTAGGTAGTAGGGTCTTTTGATCCAGGGAAGGAGTACAGAGTAAGAAAGAGCAAGAGTCTTGGAGTCTGGTTCATCCAGACTCAAACCCTGGACTCTCACTGGCTAGGGAAACTTTGGAGTTACTCAACCCTTGTGAGCCTCCATTTCTTCATCGCTAAATAGAGTAATACTGTCTGAGTGTGATTGTGAGAACTAAATGGATTAATAGACACAAAGATCTGTGGTTGTCCATGAATATTTTTTCTCTTCCAGACCGGTGCTTTCTACTGCACTAAATTTTAATTTCAGAAATTTTTCATATGAGGGTGAAGGGGTAAATTGTTTCTAGAACTCTCATCCAATGTCTCCAACATTATTTCTGTAGTGTAGAAGCCCAAGTCAAAGCTGCACCATAGTAAGAATGTCCAGGCTAGCTGAATGAGCCTCTGCCAGGTCAGACAGTTCCCCCAGGTCTCACATTTTTAAAATTCTGTATGAAAACATGTGTAACCTTGATCAATAAATTATCTAAGAGTATGTAGCATCAGGATGAAGTCATCTCAGATCATTGTCACAAGATCTTGATGAAAATGCCGGACCCCTATTCATCAGTGTGTTCCAGAGTCAGCTCCAGGGGTCCCCACTGAGCAGCTGGGTGTGTAATCTCAGAATCACACCTTCCTTTGAACTTGGCCTTTCTTTAGTTCACAACCTTTTGGAAGAGCTAGAAGGTCAGGCTTGGGAGAAGTGAGAATTTGAAAGATGTTTCCATGCCCAGTTATTATAAGAAGAGATCTCATCTCACCTCAGAGACCTTGGATCTCTTACTTTCAGACTCACATAAAATAGTCTTTGTAATTGGGCTCCCCGTGCAACAGTGAGCTGGTAAATGCTATAACTATGGGCTCTAAAAAATCCTGACTTGTAGCATTTGCCTATTTCATGGTGTAAATACTGTCATCATGGCTGATTTCAGACTATCATGAGACAACTGATCATGGAGTAGGAAAAAGTATACAACTAGTTCTCACAAGCTGGGAAGAGCTAGCTATTTCAGGCTTTCTGTTAAATTTATTTACATTATCTCATTGAATCCATCAAAAGTTCTTTGAATTAGGCATTATTATCTCAGTTTGTAGAAGAGGAAATTGAGGTATAGAGAAGGAAAATAAACTGGCCAGCTCTTAAGTGGTGCTGGAATTTGAACCCAGGATCTGTTTGATCCCTATAGCATCACTGTTAAACACTCCTCTATACCCAGTCTCCAGTTTACATAACCCTTCCTCACTCTTCATCAAACCAGAAAGGACATTATGCATCATTTACATTTCTCTGCTGTCTTAGCACTCGCTAATCCTTGTCCACTATCCCCTGCTCCCAACCCAAACACACCAAGACCTTAACCTGCCCCCATTCTCTCACCTCAGAAGTTCATATGCATGTTTTGAGTTTCCCAGTGTTAATGCATCTTTTTCACCATGAACTATGCTCCTGTGTAGTTCTGATTTCCAATTATAAGGTCTCTATACAACCTAAAGCATTATGCTTTGTACAAAGAGACAGCTCAAGTTCTTTTTTTTTTTTTAATTTAAGGTGGATTTGAAAACTCTCTGGCAATTTGGGTCACTAGAACCCAGAATTTTCATTAACAGACAAATAAATGAGATATCCCTGCCTCCATCTCTTCCTCTCTCTCCCCTCTTCCTAGTAGGATAAGCTCCTGCCTAACTGTCTCAAGGCTTGGCACCACTATGTCTGTTCTTGAATCCACTACCTGTGATGCCTTCATAAGCACAAACTTGACCTGACCACGTTGCAGCCTGCTGTGATTTTCATGAGTGTTTTCTGAGTGTGGAGGCACAAATACATACGTTTGGGAAATGCTGCAAAATGAATTCCTCTTATATATTAGCCTATGACTGGGAGTACACAGATCTGTTTTCCTGTGTTTCTTGGGTCTTCTCAATGAATTCGACTATGGAAACATACCTTCTTTTTCCCTAAAACATTTGCCAAAATCTAAAGACTAGATCTTATAGGACAAGCTTTGAAGAAGGTAATGTCCGTACTCTTCAAAGCCTTCCAAAATCTTGAACTAATATTCTTCTCCAATAGAGATTAAGAGCTCAGGCTCAAGATCCAAGTTCAAATGCCAGCACTGACATATAATAGCATGGAACCTTGGACTAGTTATTACCCAATTCTTCACCATAGTTTCCTTATCTCTAAGTGGCAACAGGTGCACGTAACTTGAAGGGTTATCCTTAAAGGATTGCAAAGATAATGAATGCAAAGCCCAGAGTAGAGAATTTAGCCTACAAACAAGGAATCCATTAATTGAATTTATATTTTTATAATTATCTTTGAAGTCCCTCTGCAAACCCAGTATGACTCACTCCAACCAATCTGCTTGCCTTTTCTCAAATATTGCCATTTGGGTTCAAATTTTCAAACAGGAAATAGAGTGGCATCCCCACTCTTCCCTATCTCCATTCATCCAAACTCATCATTATTTAATGCACAAGCCCATGGAGCCACCATATCCAGCCTCCCTAGCACCTCTTCATTCCTCCCTGTTGTGAAAACCAGTATCTGCCCTTTCATTCCTTCACTACTAGTTTCTGTGTCTACTGGGGAACTTAATCTCCCTTACAGGGTGGATCTTACATCTATACCTTTGTCTCTGATGGTTGGGTTTGAGGAAGTCACTTGCTACCCTGCAGTGGGTTCAGGCATTGCAGCCAGACAGATTTAACCACCTCCTTAGTGACATTAGATAAGCATCTGCCCCCTCGTCTACACGTCAGAATGAGGTTCTGATGGAATGGCTATGGGTGCTTAAGGTGCCAGCCTGTGCAGTATCCAGCATTTGAGTTGACTTCTGTTTCCCTCCCTGGGCATCCCTCTCACTGCCATCATGCCAGCACCTATGAGGGACTTCAGGAGTGTTGGAACTGACAGGTCAAACAGGCTTAGAAAATCATGAGTATATTTCAAATCCACGTGTATGAGCATATCTATTTACAAAGCCTTTATTTTGCCTCACCTTGATTCCAAAAAGAGACAACCTCTGAACACGCAGTCCCTGGCTTTCTCTGAAACTTCTGCAGTGACAGAATCAAAGTCATGATCAAGGAAAAAAGCAATGAAATAACTGACAAGCATGCTAAATGCATATGAAGACTTTCACTAGTTTTCAGTACAGGGGAAAGAAAAGCTTTGCTATAAGGTGTAACATAAAATAAACATCACCAACTGAGAAAACTGGAAGACAGAAGACCTGTATTTTCTGATCCTGGCTCTACATACAACTTGCTCATGGTTTCAGAGGTCCTAGTCCATGATTGATTTGAGATCCTATAGCTTTGAGGTCAGTGCTGAGGCAGCACCGCATGGCGGGAGCATGTGGCAGAGAAAATCAAGAGCAAGACTCTTGACCTCCCAGGGACTCAGTTTCCCCTCTGGCAAGTAAAGGCACTGGGTGGGCAGATCTCTAAACTCCCTTTCAACTCTGAATCTGTGGGAAGCCATGTGCTAGCTCCATTGCCTTGAGTCTCAGACATGTGTTAATTAGCTCCCAGTTTGGTGTTTGCTGTGTCACACAAAGAGCGTCCGACCAGTCACAGTGTGCCCCCTCAGTGAAGGGCCATGCTGGACCATCTGCTTAGCCCAGAGCTGCCTATGCAACTCAGACCACAGCAGCAGGAAGCTTCCTCTGAACAGGAGGGTCAGTCAAGGGGAAAGGCAAAGAGAGAAGTTATTTCCTTCATACTGATTTGAGATCTTTGTTTTTGTCTCTGGTTCACATGTATTGAATAAGTCAATTCCCCAAGGAGGCAGTAATGGTTACAAATTTTTTATAGTCTGCTATAGTTGGGATCTTAAATGTCTCTCAAATGTCCATTTGTTAAAGGATCGGGCCCCTGCATGGCACTATCTGGAGTAGTGGACACTTTAGGAGTGTGCCTGGTGGAGGGAAGTTAGGTCACTGGGGGCATGCCCTTGAAGGGAGCGGTGGGACTCCATCTCCTTCCTATTTCACTTCCTGGTCTTGAGATGGGTGGTTTTTCTCTGCCACATGTTTCTACTCTGCTCTGCTGCTTCCCACAGACCTAAAAGCAACAGGACTGAAAATTAATCATGGACTGGAACTTCTGTACACCAAAATAAACCCTTTCTTTTTATAAGGCAATTATCTCAGGTATTTGTTATAGTAATGGAAACCTGATTGATCCACTAGCCATTTGGTAATCTCTGTAATGGGATGAGAGACCCAGTTTCTACTGGGTGAGAATAGGCAGGTTATTTGGTTTGTTAGTCTTCTGTTCATTGGTCTGTCTATTTTATGGTCAAGTTAATTAGGAATCCCATGTCCATAAGAAGGAAAATGAACTCTTAGAAATCTTTACCAATCTTTGCGTTTCTGATTGCTTTTGATTTCTGACTAAAGTTGTAGAATTGAAGCTACAATTTCTTTATATGACCATCCTTAATTGAGAAAATTCTTGACCTCTTCTTGTAGTCATATAAAATGGTTTGCTAATATTGGTGGGTGTTATTAATTCGACTATAATGTTTCTTAAATTAAAGGAACTCTCTTCAGATTCGTTCACATTTACTAATCAAGTAAGGTAACATTACTCCTACATGATGTTCAAGATTATGAAACTGGTAAATTTGTGCTCAACTAAGTTAAATCCTTATTCTGACAAACATTTCATATCAACAGTTAGGATATTTCACATTGAACAGGGTTAGATATAATTTCCTATATTTAGATGAACTAAATGTTCAGATAATAATTCAGTTAATTAATGAATTTTACATAGCTAGATATTTTCCAAGTAAGATAGAATAAATGAAACAATGGCCACTAAGCATAATTTAAAGTTTTTACTTTCGCCTCTTATATGCTAGAGAGTCTTGGGTCTTGTTAATGAACGTGTTGCTTTGGAAGTGTAAAAGTGATGTCTGTGACTGAAGAAGTGATATTATGCACATCACAAACTTCATCAGTCTGCTGAAATGCTTGTGTATGATAGGTAGTTCTCAGTTACCTACCCCCAGTTTTCTCTGTGAAATAGAAGTTAGTCTCTTTAGTTCAAAGTCGTAATTAATATGGATGATTGAGAATATGCTAGGAACCTGGAGAAACACAAGAGCCTATCTGCCTTTGTTTTTTCAAGCAAGCTGCTCCAGAATATGAAAGAGGGTAAGGTACAGAATGAAATATGGAAAGTGGATTTTATTTTCCTTGGTTTATAAAACCTGATAATATCTTAACCTAGAAAAGAATGAAATATGTTAACATTGTGGAAAGTTCTCTCCATTTTAAAGAGCCAGTTTCCTTGGTATCCTGACTGATGTCTTTATGTACAATATGAGAGAATATTTTTTTGTGTTCTGTATAATCTTCCCAGATAGCAAACACTCCATCTCATCAGAATAATCATCTGTGTTTTAGGTTGATTTTCTTTTTGTTATTAGACAAAAACAAAGAACAAAAGTTTCTCGGTTGTGAAAGAACTAAAGTTCTTTACAAGTCTGTATTATTTTAAAGTGTTTCATAGTCTCTTAGATAAATAGGTAATCAACTATTATTTCCCAGACAGTCATGATCACATTCTAATTGACTGTCCAAATCTCCACTGACAATTCTTTATATTTTTCTTTCCCTAAATTGGATCCTAACTGAGTAAAATAAACTAACAAAATATTGTATATTTTCTATACCTATCTGAAAATTACTAGTAGACCACTGGAAAAGGCCATTCTAGAAATTTGTTCTCTCACTTAAGAAAAATGGAGAGATGTTAAAAATAATTGGGTTTGTTTATCTTACTAAAAATATATTAGATTCACTATTATAAGAGATGTGCTTGAAGAACTGTCAAATCAGAAGGTCTGGTGGGCCTCCCTGCTTGTGATAAGGTCCTGCCCCTGACAGGCTGAAACCTCCGCCATGGACCTGCCTCCCTGGTTGGGGCAATTCTTTCTCTTAGAGCTTCTATGGGGTGAGAGAACTTAAGAGTCCAAAGGATTTGGGGAAGGCAAGAGTTCAGTGGTTGAAGGGAACACAGAAGAAATTCCTTTTGAATGCCTTCTTTCCTCCTGGTGCTCACAGGTCCACCACCTTCCAGATGTTTCCTTCTCCATGTAACCAGAGGAACCTTTCTAAGTCACAGAGAAGCAGAATCATTAGAATGGATGGTGGATGGGTGGATGGGTGGATGGATGGATAACAGATAGATGATAGATACATTACATAGATTTGATCTTACACAACTATAAGCAGTTGCCCTCACATCTGATTTCATACGTGAAGTCTTTAGGGCAGGCAATCAGGAAGGAAAGATGGATAAACTATGAGGGAGAGTGAAGACAAGCTGTAACAGACAAGAAAAACTGGAACCTGTATCAACCCTGCCAAACAAGTGTCCCTTAGCAGGTGACCTTGGAACATGGACAAAATCAAGTTGTTCTTGAACATCATAAGAAATTTTGTGAGTTTATCAGGTTCTCTCTGCCCATTTTTGGGACACCATTTTTCTTCCATTGTAACTTATCTCCAAGTTTATCTAGGAGTTTCATCAAGTGGACATCTCCCTACTCAGCAGGAGGGGACGGTTCACTTCTTACATCCTGTCTTGCTACTCTCTCCTCCCCTCAGCGTGTGGGATTTCCATATAGTCTGTGTTGGAGAAGAAAAGCATCTTCTTGTCCATCAAACTTCCAAAAAAATTTGGCCACACTTCCGGAAGTGACTTTCAATCTATAAAACTATGTGATGTTTCTTGTTATCTGCCTCTCCATAGTTTTCCTTGGGAAGAGGTAGGCTCACATAAGACTGCTGGGGCACAGGGATGAAGAATGGATTTGGGAAGGCTGGATGGTAAACAGGCCAATGGAGAAATTTGAGGGAAGGGGAGTACTTATCAATTAATACTCCAGAATTTCCCCCCAATGCAAATACTCTAAACTAGGGAGCCCTAATAAGGGCATAATTTCAACAAATACCTAACTCCTTTCCAGTAAAGAAGCACACCTCTTTCCCGACATACCTGATGCCCACACTGCACTTGAACCAGCTGAGATACTGTCTTTGACTTTGAAAGTGGTACATAGCTATAGTTTCTGGAAGAGGAACCTTCCATGGACCCTGAACACAGACTTTTCTGGTGTGCTGGGAATGCAGGAGCTTGACAACACTACCTGGGTTGCTTCTCAGTAGCATCTCTCCCCAGACAGAGCAGGCTTTCTTCCTCTTCCTATAAAGGTGATAAATCCTCACAGCTCAGTGATCTCCTAAAACACAACCCACTACTTATGCAGAAATCCATCTGGGTCCACCTATGCCATTTCTTCCCACCCCATGGGGTTGGTGGTCATGGAGAACCAGCAAGAACAAGAAGCTCTGACTATAGATTTTGCTGTGAATAACAGAGTTTTTTTTTTTCTGACCTGGAAAGGGTAGTAGGAGAAAAAACTCAGACCATTTTTAAGTAGAATAAAAACTCGAACCATTAACAGCTCTTTTCAATGGTGGTCTCTCAATGCCTTCCCCAAAAAAGGCACATTGATCATCTTAACTTCCCTGTGTGTCTTGGCCATGTGTGAACTCCACTAAAATCCTGTTATGTAATATAAAGAAAATGAGCAGCTTCTGGTAGGCCAAAAAATAAAATAAAATAAAATAAACACCAAAGTTAATGTAGAAATTCACTGTCTTGGCTGGGCTTGGCAGGTTCCTGTGCCTAGAAATTCAAAGCCGCATAATCAAGACACCAATAAGCGGACCCATCGTGAGTACCTGGCTGATGATTTGAGCTGTGTTCTTGGTTTGGGGGAGAAAGCATCTACCAATCCAACCCAGCTTCTTAACCCACTGCTGGTAAGTGCTTGCCATTTGCAGACTCCTTGCAGCCCTTTCAGACAAATTTTCAAACCTAATTAAGCTTAGCATTATCATTGTTTTTATCACATCAAGTTCCCACTTGGCCCTCAGCCGCAGAGACCACAAAGTCAGCACTGCATCTTTAAACAGAAACAACAGATTTTGGTTCAATTAAAAATTCATTAAAATGCAAATTAGTTTGTAAATTTTTCCCCTCCTTCTGATGATTCCTCAACATGGCTTTTTAATCATAGCTGGTGCTAAAGGAGAGGTGAGCTCATGGATAGAAAGGAGGAGAGAGGGAGAGCCAGACTCCAGAGACCCTCTTGCTGTTGCAGGGTGCACGCTTCTGTGAGAGCCTTAACCCCTTCTTGACCCAATCCTAGCTGCACTTTCTCCCCCAGGGGACCAGTTTCATACTCATTCTTCCGAGGGGCAAACTCAATTGTTTTTCTGATTTCAATCTTGCTGAACAATGTGATCTTAAGGGAAAAGCCAGGATAAAATGAATAATTAACCTTATCCATCTAAATTCCCTGGTCTTTCTGTAATATTTTGATAATGCTCTCATGGAGATTTCTCCACTAATAAGGCAGTGAAATTTGATGAGGGGGCTTTTGCAATGACTTCAAATGACAATTAACCCCCCAAGGGCTTAGCCAGGTAACCTTTTTACCAAATCCTTCCTAATGACAGAGACCACAATAGCAATGTCTACTGTATATGGAAACCATAGGGCTTTACTCTCCATTCCTTCAGCAGTCTAAACAGCAACCTTAGTGAGTCCTGGATTGTTATGTCTAGCATAGAAAGAGGGAAATTGAGATTTGAAGATTTTGAGATACTTGCCCAAAGTCATTGCTGTGGTTTGAATGTGTGCCTCATATTTTATGTGTTGCACACTTAATTCCCAAATTCATATGTTAATGGTATTTAGAGGTGGGACCTTTGGGAAGTGATTGGGTCATAAGGGCTCTGGATTCATGCATTCAAGAACTAGTGGACGGATGAGTTATTGTGTTATCTCAAGAGTAGCTTTGAATTCTCTCTGGATACTTGCTCTATTTTACCATGTGATGCCCTCTGCCATATTATTATGCAGCAAGAAGGCCCTCACCAGATGCGATACCATGCTCTTGGGCTTCCCAGTCTCCAGAACCATGAGTTAAATAAATATGGATTCTTTATGAATAACCCAGTCTTCAGTATTTGGTTATAGCAACAGATAATGATCTAGGATGGTCACATAGCTAGGAAGCAGTAGCTAGGACCTGAATCTACATCCTCTGGATTCCAAAGACAAAGCTCTTTACATAGCACCAATTTCATGACTTTTTGTTTCTGTATCATATAACTGGCTCAGTTTGCTGTTTCACTGAATTAGCCAGCTGTTGCCTTCAATTGATCCTCAGACAGGTTGGATGTCTACCCTGATGCTGGCTTTCAAGAAAACAGTGCCATGCTGCCTCAGACTGGAGGAGAGATGTTCTCATCTTCCTGCTTACTGTGGGAAACCAAGCAGCCACTACAAGTTCATTAGATGTCCCTAATTGCTGAGAACACATTCAGGAAGTATGGTAAATGCAACTTAATTGAGAACTAATTAACTTGTTATAGTTATCTCGTTATATGCCAATTAAATGTCTAAATATTCCCTTTTTCTCAGATAAAGGGATGGGGTGGGGAAGAACCATGATGAAACTGGATCTTCAAATGAGAGAATTCCAGTAGCAGACCCTGGGTAGATATAAGCCCTGCAGGGGCAGCAGTGAGGCCTTGAAGTCCTGAAGTAGTCCAGCTCATTAACACCATTTTAAAGGAAGATGTTCAAAGGCAATGGACAGATTCTGACTTTCAGAAGAATTCTCCATTAAATCTGGTGTGAAATGGGATTTGGCCCAAAGGTCCCAAGAGATAGAACCTGGCAAATGCTGTTCCTACCACCCGGCTTCTCTCTAGCTATTTAAGGTCTGGGCTTTTTATCCCTTTGTTTGCTTTTAATCTGCCATTTTCTGAGGAAATCCAAGGAGACCTTCCGTGTAACTGCATGCTGTTATCAGGAACATACTGCTAGGACAGGGCTCAGTTTCAGCTCAGCTCCCAAGTAATCATTTGCTTTTAATCTGTTTTCAATGGCAATGTCGCTTAACCCCCTCCTTTGCTGAGTTTCCATGAACTCTTCCAAAGAGAACCACCGGGGATGGAGCTGCTGAGCGGTACCTCCCAAGCAACCCCAAAAGAAAGGGGAAGAAGGGAAGGTGGGGTGAATAAGCCCATTCACAGTGCTTTACTTTCAGCCCTGATGTTTCTTTCAAAAGCAGTTCTGTTTAAATCACTGAGAAAAGCAAATTCTATTTATTTCCATCAGAAATTCAAATCAATATCTGGTCCTAGCAGATGAAGAGGATCGGGTTCTATTTTCACCTGCATGCTGCCTCTGGAACTGATGGGCCAGTGAATTTGGGCTGCCTTACGGAGATCAGTTGACACTGCATGAGGAAGGAATGTATCTGGGTTTTCATCTTAATGAAAAGCAGGCATGGCTGCTTTGAAACGCTCACTTGACTCCCCCAACCTCTCCAATTTGACAACTCATGCTCTTCGCAGTCATTTCTGACTCCCTGACTCATTTAAGAATGTTTGGCCACATCATTCCCAGGGCTTCTCCATTCCCCCCTTCTCCCAGTCACTCTTTATTCTCTATTTAGGACCTGATGGTGTCAATGTAGTGTGTAACATTCCTAGAGAGAAAATAAATGCTGAAGCCCCATGCCCTGGGGAGAGCTACTTACCTGCTCTGGGGCCAAACAGGAGAGCTTGATGGGATTCCTTAGTCTAGGTTTCATGACAACAACATAAGAATTAATCGAAGATGATGATCCCATCCCCTAGAAGGAAAATGATAGAGTGATTATTATATAGTCAGTTTAAGTTACAGTGGATGCAGCAAACTATAAATAACACACAGTGAGCTTCTGATATGAATTTACAATTTCTTCTCACTGCAAAACTGTTGTGGTCCCTTCTTAGGATTGCTAGAAGCTTGCCTGTCATCTGATTAATCCACATGTTTGGAAATGTATCTTACTGCCTAGGTTCTGTTTGTGCACTTCCATTGAGTCTCCAGCCCTATTCTTGTTCCACTTCCGTCTTCGTTGGAATGAGGCTTCTTTGTATCAATCAAGCCCTTGCAATTTGCAGAAAACACTCAATCTCTGCTTATGCATTTGTTAAAAGTTCACTTTAAGTACAGAGTATTTATCAACTGAATTGCACTGCAAACTGCCTGCCACCAGTTACTCATTATGGGGAATAGCTTCTTCCCCTACTTTGCATGGCCCCAGCAGCTTTCTGTCTGTGCCTCTCTCATGTGAGTCCTCTGTTTTCTCTGGCCAGCTGCCTCTGCTCTTAGCCTGCATCCTGATGATCAGTGACATGTTTCAAACTATACTCCTGGAGGGCAGGAAAGTAACTACCAGTTGGAGACTGACATCAGCAGAGTTCTAATGCATGGAAATGTGGTTTCTGGGTTTACATCTTCTTGGTGGAAGACTGGTGACAGAGGTCTAAGCCAGGCTGAAGGGAGGAGGGTGATGGTGGTTGTAGGAAGGTGTGGCTTCTACAATGTCAACCTGGATGCCCATTTGAATCTTCTGGGGAGCATATGAAAAAATCTCTATTCTACCCCAGAGATTCTGATGGAATTGTCTGAGAGGCAGCCTGAATCAGGAACTTGTTTCAAGTTCCCCACATGTGACTTAGAACCATTGGTCTAAAGGTGTTGAGCCAAGTCAGAGTCCATCAGAAAAAGCTGAGATTCATATTCAGGGAAAAGCAAGTGTTATCCTCAAGTCCAAAGGATCAGCAATTGACTGAAGTTCAACTTCAAAGTCAAGAGTTGAAAGTGGGGCAGAAATGGTACATGGTATTAAAAAAAAAAATTAGACAAGAGCCACAGGGATCCAGAGTGGCCCCACAGTTTTAGGTCTCATGGAGTCATGAAGGCTGGAGGTGTCTAGAGCACCATTGGTCATCTTGGCTTGATACCTGAGGTAGGACCCATGGGGGTCTGTGACTTCCTGCTTGAGTCATTATCTACCCGTTTGTCTGTAGTAGCTCAGGTTGAATCATTTCATTCCAGTACTACACAGATTATAATGACAAATACAATGGTGTAAAATCATAGAGTGTTCAAGCTGGAAGAAATAACTGAGTCCAACCTCCTGCATTACATCAAAATCAGAACAGTGCATGATTCTCCTCCCCCAGATCTTTGCAATAAAGACTAGAATATTCAAGTCAGAAGATCATGAGGGCAAATAGAAGTGGCTTGAAATTTCAGTAAGAAAGTTTCAATTATCATCAATTCCCTTAACATAGAGTAGTAAGAAATGTGAGATCATCTCTAAATGGGCCTTTCCCAAACTTCAGTGTGCTGAGAAGGAGTGTGTTAAAATGCAGATACCTTGGTCCACTGAAAAAAGTCTGACTCAGTAGATCTGGAAAAGAGCCAAAGAATATGTATTTTTAGCAAGTGAGTGGCCCCACAGCCCCAGGGATTCTGATATAGATGGTTCCAGAGCCAGGTTTTAAGAAATACCAATTTAAGTAGTGATGTCATTGCCTGATATCTGAGCAAAAAGACAATAGTCCAAATCAGAAGTTATCAACCCAGTCTGTACATTGAAATCACCTGGAGATATATTTTTAAGAAATACTAATGCCTGAGTGTCAGTCCATTTGGGCTACTATAACTAAATGTCATAGCCTAAGTAGTTTATGAATAACAGAAAGTTATTTTTATAGTTCTAAAGACTGGGAAGTCCAGATCAAGGTGCCAACAGAGTGGGTGTCTGGAGAAAACCCATTTTCTGACTTATGGAAGACACATTCTCACTGTCACTCACATGGGAAGGAGGAAAGCAGATTTCTGAGGCTCCATTTATAAGAATACTAATCCCACTCATGAGTACTCCACCCATGGAACATAATTACTTCTCCATGACCTCCATCTCCAAATTCCATCACATTAATGATCAGATTTCAACATACAAATTTAGACCATAGTATTGGGTATTAATCCAAACCAATTGAATCAGAACCTCTTAGAACTGAGGCCTTGTATTAGTTAGACATTGCTGTAACAAATGCTGTGTAACAAACATCTCAAAACTCAGCATTCATTTCTCACTCACAGGTCTGTGGGTAGCCAGAACGTGGCTGATCTATGCTGGCCAAAGCAGGTGACTTTGCTTCCAACTCTAGGTTGGATTCAAGTCCGCTTCACCTATATTTCATTCTCCCTGGATTGGTGGCTAACTATGGCATCTTCTTTTCATGGTGGATCACTAGAGTGCAAAATACAAGACAAACTGGGCACATTTAGGGCTTCTGTGCACATCATGTCCAGTAATATATTACTGACCAAAGTTAATATCATCAGGATCAATGTCATCAGGATGGAAAAAAAATTCTCTGCTCAATAGTCCAAACTCTCACAGGCTCCACCCAGACAAATTAAATCAAATATTCTGGGGTGGGGTATGAGAACTGACACAGTCTCTAAAATTTGCAACTAAAGTTGGGATGATTCCTTCTAAAGGGTGACTCAGGTACTAGACCCATGAATATGTGGTTAGCCCTGTGTGAAGTAGTTTTACAGTGTTATATATTTGAAATGAAACATAAGAAATTGTACTTTGGGCAAAGTAAAACTAAAATAGAAGAGAAAACCATGAAAATCAAGCAAAGTACATTGTTTGTACCTGTCAGTCCTTCAAATATTTGGATTCCATCATCACTTTCTATGCCACTGACTCCAGATCTTTTTGGGGGGATGTGGGGGGTTACCAGGGATTGAACTCAGGAACACTTAACCACTGAGCCACATCCCCAGCCCTTTTTGTGTTTTATTTTGAGACAGAGTCCTGCTAAGTTGCTTAGGGCCTTGCTAAGTTGCTGAGGCTGACTTTGAACTTGCAATCCTCCTGCTTCCCAAGCCATTAGAATTATAGGCGTGCACCACCATGCCCAGCTCCCAACACTTTTTCTGACCTTTGCACTGTTCAGTGGTCCAATTCTTGTCTACATTGCACATTTTCAATTCTTTTCACCCTCTGGTCTCATTCTTATCCCAATGCACTCTATACGTTTTAATGAAAGTCAGGTGCAGTCCCCTAGGCTGCAGGCCAAGACCGCTACCAGCCAATTGCCTTTCCTTTGCAGTCTACTCCCAGCTTTGCCTCTGATTCCCCGTGTTTCCTTGTACAAAGTCACTTTGTCTTCTGTAGCTCCTTGTTTCTTCATCTGTTAAAAGAGGAGTCTGGAGACAGTGTGGCCCCTCCAGCTCTGTTAATGGAGCACATGGGGTTATACAGGTGTGAGAGTGACCCTGAGAAGCACTGTCATAGTGAGAAGAGCCCAGGCATTCACCTGGAATTGTTTCCAACAGCATGTTCATGAGATGCTCCTAAGAAGGCCCATGAAGCTCCCGAAAACTGCCTTGTTGATTCTAATAGAACAATCCACCAACCACATTCTCTCAGTCATGGAGACAGGTAAGGAAGTGTGTTAACACAGCCAAGCTTCTGGGATCATCTAGGATGCAGATGCCCACCTGCCACAGCATCAGGAGAAGCTGAGAACATGCAGGCCTCACTTCCTTTGGCAGGAGAGCCCCACTTTTGTATGTACATTTCTTCACTCCCTGCCTTCATCATCTCTTACAGCTGGATACTTCAGAATGGCAGATAATTCGTCAACTGCCTTTATGCCAGCCAGCGAGTCCCTATACTGTGTGGTCTGGTCTGGCTCAGCCTCCCTCCTGTGCTTGTCTCCTTCCCTCTCCCCTGCTTGACCTATGCCATCGCATTGGTCTCTGGGACATCCCAGCACATCCCAAGTACTTTCTCTCTTTCCAGCTTTTGTGCTTGCTGTTGCCTCTGCCTGGAACTCTCTAACTGAGGTCAGCAACTATCCCCAGTTTGCTTGAAACTGTCCTTGTTTTAGCAACAGAAGACCTGCTTGGCTCCATCTTGGGCAAAACAGAAGGGTTGGCCACCAAGGGTCCCAAATACTCACATGACTGGCTCTTGTTTCCTTCAGTCTCTGTTCCATGGGGCATCTTAGAGAGGCCTTCTCTGACCACCCAGCTCCTTTTCACTGCTCATCCCTTATTGAATGCTGAGCTTGTGGGAAATGTATTTTTGATCTGTCTCTTCCATATGTATCAAGAGCAAGCACCCAGTTTTGTTTCCCATTTTGGGCAAAGCTTGCCCCATAGAATGCATGCTCAAAGTATTTCTTGTTGGACTGATTTTAGCAAACTGAATTGATGTCCTTTGTTCTCTGGCTACAGATTAGAGTCCAAAGGCATTGCTTCAATAGCACACTTTTCCTGGAACATTTTAGGAAGCCAACTGGTCCTTCAGTCCCAAGGGTTTGTACCTGTATCATTACCTGTTCAACAACAACCCAAGCTGCCCAGAGATACTGCAGCCAAAGCAGCAAACAGAATTCTGTAAGCTCTTTAAACCTGCAGCACAATTTCAGGGAGAAGCATGGGAACTGCTAAACACACATTTAAAGAGAAGAAATATAGTTATTCCCAAAAGTTAGAGAGCATCTCAGCTTGATCATGGTGAAAGTGGCAGACAGGCATAGAATGCCAAATTAATTTCTCATTTAATTCTCATCACATCTAAAAGAGGTTGGTGATATTACTTCACCTTAGAAATGAGGAAATTGAGGCACAAAGAGAGAAAATAGATTGCTTCAACTGCTAAGTGACTACAGGTATTTGAGGACAATTCCATATTTAAAGTTTTTCATCTTCCCTTGATAGCAGCTTGCCTTCTTTCACTGACTGCAATAATTGAAAAATATAGTGTGACATTTCCATCATAACTTGGAAAATGCTGTGTTCTTATATTCCATAAAAATTAGAATACAAACATGCATGTGTACTTTATTAATATTTACATCTTTTTCTTAAAAGCATGAAGCTTTAAAGTAAAATGATATAGTAGTTGCATTGAGTGATAGATTTTTTAAGTAACTTAAAAATACTTTACAAATTGATTTCCAAATGTTTGGTATTTTTACACTTTCAAAAAAAAAATCAATGTATGTTCAAAAGTAAAGTTATCAACCCTTCTTTTACCTACAGAAGGAAAGCTCCTAAGAGAGATCTTAGCTTCATATGGTTTTTCATTGGCTGAGGGCTACAGTGGGGGCAGAGAATAGAATTAGCTTATCAGGCAAGAAACTGAAGATCAGAGAAACAATGAGAGAATTGGATGGTGTCGTAACTAGTGTCAAAGCTAAGATGGGTTTAGTGAAGAGCCAAAGAACCCTAAGTCTCAAGGCTGAGATGACTGGCAGGCAAGAGTCTCTAACCAAAATCATGCCAGAAGAAAGAAAGAGAATGAACTTGGACTCAATCCTCTATTACTTTCAAGGGAAAGAATCAGGAGCAATTTTTTTTATAGGTGTTTTGGAGATGATATGTTCCTGAGTAGCTGGCAATGAAGCTTAGCTTTTAGATGTTTTGACAAATGTTATGATCAACTCACAATAAGCCTTGTGGCACTTTCAACCAAGTCTATTTTTCAAAGGCAAAAATTGGTGAATAGTGAAAGAACAGTTTCTCTGTATAGAAAATTCTTACTGTATAGGAACTTTTAATCATTTCTGTGCAATAGAGTTTTGTTTTATTGTGTTTTGTGGTACTGGGGACTAAACCCAGGGCCTTGCGATGCTAGGAAAGTGCTCCTCCTCTAAGCTACATACCCAGCTTGGAAACACAGTTTATAGAACCCAGGACCAGGGCATGAGCACAGACTTCTGAGAATGATGGATGCATTGGGTATGAGCTCCATTCTTTCAAAGGGAGGGAATTAAACATCTCCCTTTGAGCAATTTCTTTATGACAAGTTTAAACACCATAAGCAATATCCAAAAGCTTTGTAGACTTCTCATGGAAATTTGCATGTGCTTCATCATAAGTTAGTCTACCATTATGGTGTGATATTTTAACAGAACAGCATAATAGAGTCAGAGCTTACCCTGGAGAGATGTCAGGGTACACAAGAATGACAGGGTGCTGCATTCTGATACATGTGGGTTGCAACCCAGTGTCTTACCCAACTGAGTCTATCACGTACAGTTCCATATGGTATTCATAGAACGGGTGGGTTTAAGAGGAGGAATTTATTTTCTCATAGTTCTGGAGGCTTGAAGTCTGTGGTCCCAGTGTGGTTGGGTTCTGGTGGGAGTGTTCTTTCTTCCTGGCTTGCAGACAGCCACCTTCCCCATGTATCCTCTCATGGTGTTTCGAAAGAGAGGAGGCAAGCTCACTGGAGTCTCTGATTATAATGTGCTGGTTCATCCTGAAGACCCGCTCTCCAGTCAACCTCCCCCCAAAAAAAGGCCACACCCCCTAACTCTGTCCATAAGGCTGGGCCTTCGGTACATGAATTTGAGGGACAAAAACATTCAGTCCACATCACCCAGCCTTATCACACACAAACTGGAGCCTTGGGGAGGCCACATAACCTTTCTGGGTCTCACCTGGAGTGTTTTTCTCACCTGAAGTATTGGGAGACTTATTAGGTCAAAATTAAATGAACTAGAGAATACAAAAACCTCAACATAGAGAAGGTGCCTTAGAAGTGTCCCAAATATGCTTTGAGCAGAGAATACTTTTTTCGAGGGAAGAGGCACAATCTCGTCTGGTAATAAAAGTAGGACTGCCCTGTCCAGGTAGCCCTTGCCCGTCATGGCTCTCACCTCTGGAGTCTCGGCCAGAACTCCACACAGCACAGTTCATCTTACATCATTTCACTGCCCCTACAGGGTGGCATTCCAACCTTCCTTCTAGGAATCCTAATATAAAACACACATCCTGTTCCACGGGAACACAGCCCTACCGCAGGCAGGCCTGGATCCCTGGGCCACATCCACACCATCAGAGTGGTTCTCTTTATGTCTACACCAGCGTGTATCCCAATGCCCTGTGCTCTCTTCCCAGTGTCAGTGTCACGTCTGCCTCTCCAAGTGTGGGCTTAGAGTGACTCCTGAGTCCCCTTTTAACGGAACCTGTTTGTTCACTACTTCCTAAAAAGTCCAAATCATTCCTTTCTTTCACACCCTTGGTTAAAATTTTGAAACACTACATACACTGTGTGTGTGTGTGTGTGCAAACACACACACACAATGTACTGTATGTCCACGTATACACTATGGATCTCAGTTTAGACAAATTTTCCAGTTTTAGGAGTCTTATTTCCTCTTAAGAAGTTGTACAGTGGGTTGGAAAGTATCTGATTCATAAGTTTCGCATTCATTAGTATCATTTCTGTGCTGCCAAATACACAATTCTGACACACAGTTCCCACTGCACCTATGAGCAAGGGGATTTATTTTATTGTTTCATTGTTATTCTTTGCTTTTCCTTCTTTCTCAGTGTTTCCCCAGGACTCTGTCACAGGTAAAATTTCACCTGCAATCAGATGTGGGGTTGCAGTGGTGGGGATTGGGAATCTGGTACAGGTCTCTGGCTGCGTAGTACCTACCACAGGGATGGGATGAGCCCTAGCTTAAACGTTTCTAGCCAGGACAGAGGAAGCTGTACTCCCCAGAAAGCCTCTCTTCTGATGCCAGTGTTCAAACTCTAACCCCAACAAATTTGAACTTCCTTCTCAATATTTTGCTTAGTAGCTTGGACAAAATATATTTTTCCTTTTCTCTGACTATCCTAAAATTCATAAGAAGTCCCTATCACAAATCGGCAGTCCACAGAAGCAGCATAGGAAAAGATGTTCACTCTCACACATAATGAAATAATTTGCATTGAAACAACAAAATACTATTTTTTCCCACCTAGCAGATGGCAAAGATGAACACATTCAATATTAGGCTGTATTAACAATTATAAACAAACATTTTGATGGGACAGTATATTGGCACAGCCCCTTGGCAATGGATACCACAACGTAAAATGGACATAATCCCTGATTGAGCAATCCCACTCCAGGGACTTTATCCCAGAGCTTCAATGATCCATGTAAACGTGGCTGGAAAAAAATCCCATGTCTGTGCAGACTAGACCCACTTTGAATTGTAACTGAATCTCAAACAGGCCT
>JAJEJO010003772.1:1683-17565 GCA_020662805.1 Glaucomys volans | reverse complement strand
ACTGTGACCAAGAAATCAGGACTTGGAACTTACATAACTGCATCAATCAGAGACACAGACACTTCCACAAGTCAGCTTGGGTTTCCCAGTAATGACAGCAGGGAGTCTGTGAAGCAGCATCTCTGGAATTCCTCTCTCTTCACTTTCAAACAACATTTTTTCTTCTAGTGGTTTTCCTCAGGAGAAATTTAAAATACTGCTAGCATGAGTATCATACCTATAAATGTGAAAACTGAACTGTACTTCTCAACCACGACAATTTACAAAGAAACCAATAATTCTCACCTCACTTTGTCACAAATAATTGCCATTCATTTGCTCAAATTTTGTCCAGGGTTTTGCTCATTATGTTGCTGGAGTTCATGTATTTTACAGCAGATGTGATCCCAGGACTGACATCTGTTGGGTGATGGCTTTGCTTTCCCTGAAGTGCCAGCCATTTTTCCCTAGTGTCTTCATAGATTTCCAGCACAAGCAGCACTACAAGGTAGAAAGTTCTGCCTACATAATCCTCAGTCCCAAACCCACTTGCTTGAAGCAGAACCAGTATCATCTCTCAGATCCCATTCATCCATTTTTACCTTAGTTAATAGCAGGGGAGGATGAGGAGGGTTAGCAAGATTTGAAGCTGATCTCTGTGATAATGATAATCCAAAGTTTGGAATTCTGCACATGCAAAGCTACGTGGTGAGTAAATAATAGGATTTCTCTGTTATCTCATCCCTGAGAGGCAGGATAATGCTCATACTTCAGATGAGAGAACAGGAGTGTGTTCCCTTTACTCATTAACCATGCATCTGCCCACCTAGAAGGTCCTAAGAACCCAAACTTGCAATGGAGCCTGCAATTTCTCTTTACTTGTGTTCTGACCTCCCACTCATGTCCATTGCCTGAGCAGTTCTCACTATTTGGGGGGAATAGGTATGATGATGCATTTACCATCAGCCACCCATGATTTTGGCAATGGGAGGATAGCACAATATCTAAGATGACTGCTTCCTTGATACAGAAAATTATGGGAGTCTTAACCATGAAAGAACCCCAGTCTTTACTATCACATCTAACAAAACAAAGGTCTAATTTTCGTTGGACTTTTTAAAATGTGTGATCTACTATACTCATTTGCTCACTTAAACTTTCCTTCCTCTTACCAGACCGGGGTTCTTCAAATGAGACCTATTTCAGAATTCATGTTAGATCCCTGTGATTTATACATTTTTATACACAAAATGTCTACTCTGGGTGCAGCTTGTTTTCTCCAGTGCATAGAGGACAATATTAGTGCCTGGTCCAAGAGAGCATCCAGGTACCAAACTGGCAGCATCACTCCAAAGACCCTTACATGAGGAGTGCTTCTCAGATTACCACACTGATGGCAGGGAGCATGTGCTCCATCCCCTGATCTCCTAGACAGGGCTGTGGAAAAAATGATCACAATGTGGCAAAGTTGGGAAGGGATACCCTGTAGGATTTCTCTTCTCTTATCTTTATGAAAGGATCCTATTCCACAGGATGCTTTCTAACAATATATAAATATCACCATGGACATTCCTATAGAACTTTCTTCACAATACTCTGATATATTTATATAATTTTAATCATATATGTTTGATGTACATCATTTAGTGATACGATCACTTGTGATTCTGAACTGGAGAAACCAGTTAACTACAGCATTTTTCTGTGGTTTCTCCTGACACTACATTGCAGAATACTAGTTGTGCTTAGGATTGCATCAAATTGTGTCCCTTTCTTTGAAGTGTACCATCAGAACGGGGTCCATGATGTCCCGCCTATTGAAACAGAGTTCACATTCAGAACAGAATTTTCCAATGGTTTTAACACAATGAACAAACAACTCCATTAATCTTGAACTTTATTGCAAATTAATGGCACCTGCATATTCCTGAATTACATGACGCCTCTGTTCAGAAATGTAGATTCCTTGGTCACACTGAATTTAATTTCATTCAATGGCCTAGAGGACAGGTGATTAAAATGTGTCATTCAATAAGTGTTATAATCCTCATTTTTTGTGAGTCTCAAATGTTTAAAATGAATTAAAGCAGATACTGTATTCAGAGAAGTGATGTGGTAGAATACAATTATTTTGTTTCATAATGTACTCTTTTTTGGTTGAGAGAAGGCAATCTATTTATTATTCATTTATTTATTTATTTATGCTGGGGATAGAACTCAGGGAGCTTAACTACTGAGCCACATCTGCACCACATTTTTCTTTTTTATATCTAGGCAGTGTCTCTCTAAGTTGTTTAAGGCCTTGCTAAATTACTCAGGCTGACGTTCAAATGCCGATCCTTCTGTCTCAGACTCTTGAACTAGTGGGATTACATGCATGCAACACTGTTTCTGCCCTAAAACAATTTGTAAAAGTTATTTATTACATACTAATATGGATCCATTTAAACTTATATTGTAGAAATGTCCATATAATATTTGACTTATGTGAAATAAATTTGTAAGAATGGGCATACACCATTCATATGAACATGGATGTTACAAAATTAGAGGACAAAGTCTCAGTGATCAAATGTGACCCACAAAATCATGGACACATATGGACATTTGATTTACATCTTTCTTCATTTTTTTCTCTCTAGTTCATTTATGTATTTCAAGGTTAGAGGAAACACTGAAGACTTTCCTTAACTGTTTACATTCACAGGGTTTCTCTCCAGTAGGAGTTCATTTATGGATTTGAAAATGACTAGACTGAGTGAGGCTTAATCACACTGCTTACATTCACAGAGATTCTCTCCAGGATGAGTTCCTTTATGTCTTCAAAGGTGAGAGGAAGTAGTGAAGGCTTTCCCACATTGTTTACATTCATGGGGCTTCTTTCCAATATGAGTTTGTTTATGTATTTTAAGGTAATAGGACCTAGTGAAGGCTTTCCCACATTGTTCAGATTTACATCTTTCTACTCTCTTTTTCCTGGACTTATCATGGGAGAAAACACCAAAACACAGAATGAGTGAATGGTGAAAATCATGACACTTTACCTGATCATTACTTGGGACCAATATCATCTTTTTCTCATGACGGTAGAGAGTTTTCATTTTCCACTATTACTACATCATGACACTCATGAATTGACCCTGAAAATGTTAATCACATTGAGATCAAAATCAGAAAATCTTCCTAGATCTATGATAAGAAAGAGAGTGAGATAGATGATGGGTAATGAGTGCACAAAACAATTAAGATGAGAAAGTAACTCTTAGGTGTTAGACCACAATGGGGTGATTACAGTCTACAATAGGTACTTATACTATTTGAAATAAACAGAGAAGTGTTTGCAGATTTAAAACTTAAAAATGATAATATTTGACAAAATGGAAATTGCCCTGCATTGATCACTACACACCATATACACGTGTTGAATTAAAATGCTAGATCCCATGGCCCAGTACAAATAGTTGATTCCAAAAAAAATTACTAAAATAAACAAAAATCAACACTTCAATGCTTTAACCAAGTATGTCCATCATCTCAGATTTTTAAATGGTGTTCCATTTTCATAAATATATCCCTTTTCTAGTTTCTCTTAGCATCTTGCTTTATAGATCAAAAGGTTCTAAAGAGTCATCATCAAAAGATTTAGCCTTACCAGTGTGATTTTATGATACCTGGTATTTTTCCATTGTGTAGATGTAAATGGTTTAAAATATATACCTACCATTTCAGATATTGAATTAAAGCACACCCATGACATATGTCAGAAACTTTCCATCAGTAGATCAACATTACATTTTCTGAATCAAGTTTATGCTTGGGTTTCTGAACTAGAGAATTGCATACATCATGGAGAAGAAAATTGGAAATCTATTGAAGGTCCATTTAAACTTGGGTCAAATACTTTTTGTTAATGAAAACCATAAAATGAAATGACTGCATCTATTTGCACTGTGACTTTAATTACCACCCTACTTCCAGATGACCTAGTAGAAAGCATTAGAATATGTTGCTATTAATATTTGGTAACTGGAATGGGCTCACTTTCGATAGGTATTCTGGTAATGATAATAACAGGTGTGTGAGATTCGTAGCTATACTGGAGATTCAAAAACAGTCTTAAAAGACGACCAAAGGTCTATCTATAGATATTTCTAAAATGTTAAAACATCTTGGAATTTTTTTGAGGCAATGAGTTAGGTATTATTAAAAACAATGAAATCTCACAAGTCACATGTTTGAAGAAGTACCTAATTAAAGCATAATGGCCAATATTTCTAAATGTCATGTTCTAGGAAGATTTTACAGTTGGTCCTTCATCTTCTTTCACACAAAATAATTCCAGATTAGGGGTAATATGACGCCCATATTTTATAGTTGAGGTGATCAGAGTTTAGCATCATGCCTGTTCAAGGTCCATTTGATGCAAATTCAAATAAAACCTGCATTAGAGTATATACATCTCAACAGTGACTCAGTTGATATATTAAATATAGGTCCAAACAGAGCATCAAAACAAAAACAGCACTCAAATTACATACCTATATGTTAACCTACTTTATTGTGATTAAATTCTCAAGTTGGAATTATCCACTAACATGCAATCTTTCCAGTTGAATTCACCAAAAATGTGGAGTTTTCAGTATATACCTGGGTGTCAATCAAGAAGAAAATGATGAAACCAAGTAAGACACTACCAAGAACACCTCAAGATGACATTATAATCAATAACTATTCTCAGTAGTATATGGTCATTCTAAACATATACAAAAGCTGATGCACAGTGGATAATAATAGAGGAATGGCACCTGGAGGATATCAGAGAGACGTGAGTATTGAAGGTTGAAAAGGGTGTGTTGAAGTGAATCCACCTGTTTCTGATGGTAAGAGTGTAGGTTGAGATTGATCAATGTGGGACTGTTTGAAATAGACGTTTTCTTCTAAGATATATACTATGTCATTCCTTTCCCAAAACATGCAAACAACCAATCAACTATATGATTTTGTTAGCATAAGAAATGCCTTTTTCTCTGAAGTTGGCATTGGGATCAGAGCTAACACTGTCCTCCTTCTCTTCCACATCTTCACATTTCTTCTCCAGCACAGACTCAAGCCCACCAACCTGATCATTGGACTCTTGGCCCTAATCCACATAGGGATGCTAATCATTATGGGGTGCACTGCGACAAATATTGATGTTTCTCAGGATTTGGGGGATGACATCAAATGTAAATTGATAATCTACTTGTACAGGTTCTTGAGGGGCTTCTCCATTTGTGCCACCTGCCTGCTGAGTGTCCTCCAGGCCATCACCCTCATTCCCAGAAGCTCCTGCTTGGCAAAGTTCAAACAGAAATCCCCACATCAGATCCTCTGTTCCCTTGTGTTCCTGTGGGTCTTCTACATGTCCTTAAGTGACCAATTCTCATCCTCTTCTGCTGCCATCCCTAATGTGACCTCACGTGGTCTATTTATTGATAAATCCTGTAAAATTTTACCAATGAGTTACTTCCTCAGGCATTTGTTCTCCATATTGGGTGTATTATGGGATGTCTTTCTTATAGGGCTCATGTCCCTCTTGAGTGGGTACATGGTGACCCACTTGTGCAGGCATAAGAGGCACTTCCAGCTCTTTACAGCACTAGTCTTTCTCAAAAATCATCCCCCATACAGAGAGCCACCTGGACCATCCTGCTGCTCATGAGCATCTTCATCATCATGTACTGTTTGGACTGCTTCTTCTCCTCAAGATTTTTGTGGAATCATGACCCTCTTTGTCTTTCAATCCACATCATATATCCAATGGCTATGCCACAACCAGCCCTTTACTGCTAATCTTTACTGAAAAAGAAATTCTCATATTTTTGAAATCCATTTTGGGGAAGATAGCTCATGTTTACTGAGTGATGGATAAGTTCTCTGAATGTGCTGATACACTGGCTTCCAATAAATCATGGCATCAAACATATACTTTCTGAATTAAGAGGACATGTGTGTTTTATAAAATCAGTTTACTTTGAGACATGCAAATAACAAATATGCCATTTGAATATCAATCTTGTACCTTTTGAGATAACACAAGGACCCAACACATCTGCTTGATGTCAGCAAGTAATTCTTATGAGGGGCATCTCAGTTTCATGACCTGAGTTAACAACGTAGAAACAAAATGAGAGTGTGCAACACTTTTTTTCTCAGTGCTGGGGAATGTACCCAGGGCCCTGTACTTATGAGGCAAACACTCTACCAACTGAGCTATATCCTCAACCTTGTAATACTTTTTAAGGGCTCCAATGAGCTTAATTTTCCCCAACTAATTATATTAATATTTAATGTCATGAACTACCACCTGATACATCAATATTTCCTTTATCAATATTTCCTTTAAGAGGATAGATGGAGAGAGCTCTGCTAATAAAGAAATTAATTCAGGAAATTAATTTATCATACGTACACCAGTGCTCAGAATAGCATGAGTAATGATAGCCCATGGTGTAAATGACTCAATTTTAAAAAACATAATAATGTATATGTCAAATGTGGCCTGGGCATACTATGGAATATTATTTAGCTTGAAATAGAAAAATAAATGCCTGAAGGAGTAATTGGCAAACCTTCAAGTCATCATTGCAAGTGAACTGTTGAGTCACAAAAGAATCAATGCTGTGGCTGGAGTTGTGGCTCAGTGGTAGAGTAGTTGCCTAGCATATGTGAGACAATGTGTTCCATCCTCTACACATAAAAATAAATAAATAAGAGTATTGTGTCTATCTAAAACTAAAACTATTTTTTGAAAAGGAACCCACAGAGTAAGACTCTAATGTAGAAGGTGGAATTGAGAGTAGAAACCTATACAGACAGAAAATAGAATGGCAGTTGCCAGAGAAGAGGCAGGGGGGTCAATGAGGATTTCTTATTTGATAGGTGCACAGGAATAGTTTAGGAAGAAGAAAAGTGCTGGAGATGGATAATGATTGTTTTCACAATAGTATGATTGTGCTTCCTGCCTCTGACTTGTACTCCTAGAAGAATCAATATGGGAAATTTTCTGTTATCTACACCTTACAATGATAAAAAGTGCTCAATGACCTTTATTATTTTAAGTGAAATATACCAGATTCAGAAGGACAAACACCACATATTCTCATTTATTCGTGGAAAGCAATAAGTAAATCTAGTGTAACAGAATGGAGTAATGGTCACACAAGAGATTTGAAGATAAGGGAGAGGATAGATGGAGAGATCTCAGTGAAGAGCACCTAGAAAACAGTGGAAGAATCACCCCCTTTTATTCTTAGGTACAGTAGGGTAACTATTGGTAAAAACAACCTAAAATGTTTATCAAAATGAAATTCCCAACACATACATGTTATTAACAGTTGAAGAGATGGAAATACTTAATACTGTGATCTGATTCCTATATACATGTACTGAATTACCATAATGTACCACTACAAAATATACATATAAAAGGTACCTTTAAAGAGTTTTCAGTGACCCTATAAAGAGCTGTGAAAAATTCTCTAAAATAAATAATTTACATGTCATGATTCTAAAGATTCCAAAATATAATTTTAAGATATTTTAGTGAATTTGGTCCAAACCAGTTTTGGGGAAGGGGGGCAAAGATTGAATGCAGCAGTGATTAACTACTGAGTCACAACCTCATTCCTTTTAATTTTTATTTTGAGACTGGGTCTTAAAATTTCTTTATCCCCTTGATAAATTTACCTTTGTGCCAGGGTATATGCTTTGATCATACACCTCTTAATAATTCAATATTTTTCATCCTGTGGTCAAGGTTGTCTCATTTTGTCCCAAAGCCTGAACCACTTTAAAAGAATTAAGTATTTTATATTGAGAAAATTCAGATGCACATTGTATGACAAATGGTGAAGAGACTCATGTGCCCTTCACCCATCCTTCCTTGTCTTGAACCCCTTTGTGGGGCCTCATCAGGTGCCAATAGCAATATAGTCAGGATGCATAAGGCCTCTGTGATGAGGGCCACTCCTGTATCCCTTTGGTCACCTCTACCCTTCCCCAGCCCTCCCACATCCTTAACTCCTGAAAGTTTTGAAGCCGTTCTGTGTGCATGTTACCTGGTGACCTCACAAGTGTTGCTGGAATGGACTCAGTCACTCTGTAAGCTTAAGGATTTTTAGGGTGAGTTTCTAAGGATACATCCAAGATACTGTGTGTTAAGACTTTATCTTTGGCAAGTGTTGTTCTGGGCTTTGGATGTAGCAGTCTCTTGGCTTCACAATTCACCTACCACCGTACTACAAAAATCCCTATGACTAAGGACATTGAACAACTTCCCTTTGTTTATATTTTCTTTGATCAAATTCCCCTCAAGTTTTTTTTGCCATTTTCTGTAAGGATTGATTGTTTCTATTACTGTTGTGTTTTGAGAATACCTTACCCATACAAGATAGTAGCTGTTTGCTCAAAGTGTGGTTTCCATGTTTTCTCTATTCCTTTTGATGGAGGGGTACTGGGGTTTGAACCCAGCATGTGTCTCACAAAGATTCATGGTGACCCTCTTGTGTAGGTATAAGAGGCAGTCCCAGTACATTCCCAGCACCATTCTGTCTCCAAAAGCAACCCCAGAAGCAAGTGACCATCCTCATTCTGCTGCTCATGGGTTTCTTTTTGGTCATGTACTTTGTGGCCAGCATTTTTCACTTCTTAAGAATTTTGTGGAAAATTGAACCAAATCATCATTGTGTCCACATGTTTGTGGCCAATGTCTATGCCACAATCACGATTTTGTTGTTCATCAGAACTGAAAAACATATCATTAATATCTTGAAATTGGTGTTGGGGAACACTGTAATTTGATGATTCTGTGATGCCTATGTTCCCTTAACATGAGCCAATGAAGATGTGTTGATGCCATACCTGGTTTCTGTATGATGTGAACACATGAGGATATGCTTTCTCTGTTAAGCTTCTATTTGATGTGAGTATGATGGTTGATCTGGATGTCTACTTGATTGATAGATGCTAAGGAAATCAATAGGATGGAGAGATTTCTGGGCTCTACTGTGAGGGTGTTTCCAGAGATGGTTGAAATGTATGACAGCAGAATGAGGGGGAGATACATGCTGAACATAAGCAGCACTGTGCAATAGACCAAAGGACTAGGAAGAAAAAGCCAAAAATGGAAGAAGTCACAGCAGATTCAAGATGCATTGCTATGAATGGGTGTGTCTCATGTTGCAGCAAGATGTCCCTCACCAAATCATGGGACCTTTGTTTTGTTATTATATTTTTATTTGTTCTTTTTAGATGCACACATCAGTAAAGTGTATTTGTTCATATTGTACATATATAGACTATAACACATTCTGATAAGGATCCCATTCTTATAGTTGTATATGATGTGGATTTACACTGGTGTTATCTGTATTTACATATGAACATAGGGAAGTCCTCTTCAATTCAATTCCCATCCCCTCTTATCGCTTCAAGCCTCTTTGTCTAATCCAATGAATTCTATTCTTCACCTCCCCACCATCGTTAATTATGTGTTAGTATCCACATATCAGAGAAAGCATTCAGCCTTTGGGTTTTTTAAACTAGCTTATTTACTTAGCATGATATTCTCCTTGTTCATTCATTCACAAGAAAAAAATCAAGAACCATTCTTTCTTATGACTGAATAATATTCCATTGTGTGTGTGTGTGTGTGTGTATCACATAGTCTTTCTATATTCATTTATTGAAGACCACTTAGGTTATCTCCACTGCTTAGCTATTTTAAATGGAGCTGCTATAAGCATTGATGTGGCTGCATCAATGTGGTCTACTGATTTTAAATTCTTTGGGTATGTACCTACACATGGGATATCCAGGTCAAATGATAGTTCCATTCCAATTTTCTGAGGAATCTCCATATTACCTTCCAGAGTGGTTGCACCAATTCACAGAACAAACCATGAGAAATGCATGAGCATACTTTTTCCTCCTCATTCCTTCCACCAATATCCTTGCAAACATTAGCTTTTACTGGTATTCTTGATAACTGGATGATGGCACCTTCATCTTGGAATTCCTAATCCCCAGAATTCTGACAAAAATACATTTGCATACTTTATATATTATTTAATCTCTGTTTTACTAGTATAGCAGCAAAAATGGACTCAGCCAGACTCTGAGCACCCAAAGCAAACTCGAGGTAGAGCAAAGATGAAAGCATCACACTTTCTAATTTCAAAATGCATTAGAAAATGATAGTAATTAAAAAAAAAAAACTATGGTTCTGGAATAGGAGGCAACAGATAGACCAATGCATAGCAAAGAGAATCAGGATGAGCCCAGACACAGATGTCAACTCATCTTTGAAAAGCGATCCAGTAATACGCAAAAGAGAAAGAAGAGTGTCTTCATTAAATGGTGCTGAGGACACTGCATATCCACAAGGGGAAGAAAGCAATCAGAACCTTATCTTACACCATACATAACACCAACACAATGGGACTCAAAAATGCAAATGTGGCACTTGAACCTATAAAATTCATACAAGAAAACACTGGGGACCTTTACCAATCTCTTGCCATCCTTCCTAGCTTACAAATATAATCATTTCTCTGATTTGATCCATATATTGTGCTAAATGTATGGAAATATCATGCTATACATCATAAGCAGGTGAACTTATGTTTCAATCTAAAAGAAAACAAGAAAAATTTGTTAGTAAAGTATAAAAAGAAAACTGATTAAAATCTTCACAAAATTGTGTTAGGCAATGGATTCTTTGCTATGACACTAAAAGTACAGGGGACAGAAGCATATATAGACAAATGAAATTGCCATTAAACCAAAAGTTTCTGTATAGCAAAGTAAAGCATGAGCAGAGAAAATATGCAGGTAACAGAATGGGAGAAATCATTTCAGTATCACCTAAGAAGAGCTAAATATCAAAATATTAAATAATACCTAGAACTCTATAAAATAAATAACCTAATTGAAACCATTGAAGGAGCAGGAAGTAGTAGCACACATCTGGAATCCCAGTGGTTTGGGAAGCAGGGGTGGGGGGAACACAAGTCCAAGGCCAGCCTCAGTAAGTTAGTGAGGTCCTAAACCACTCAGCAAGACACTGTCACTAAAAAAACTAAAAGTAATGAGGATGTGGCTCATTGGTTTCATGCCACTGGGTATATTCCCTACAACAAGAAAAAGAAAGGAAGGAAGAAAGGAAGGAAGGAAGGAAGGAAGGAAGGAAGGAAGGAAGGAAGGAAGGAAGGAAGGAAGAAAAAGAAAGAAAGAAAACATGTGGAAAGAGAGTAGCACATTGGTTGACAAGTTATGGGGTTAAGGTGAAGTGGGTGATGCTTTCTTTGAAAAATAAAAAAATTCAATTGTAGAAGGTAAAGAACTTCCAGATATTTGCAGAATAATTCCGTGCTTACAGTTTTCTATACTGTAATATGCACTTATACATGTTTTCAGAGTACAGATATCCTACTTAATGTGCCCACTATTATGGAAGGATGGAAGGGGGAGAGAAAGGAGGAGGAGGAGGAGGAGAAAGAAGTAGAAGGCAGGCAAAGAAGGACTAGCCCCATTGTGCTTCTCTGAAACAGTCAGGATCCCTGAACAAAGTGGTCCTGTCCTTGTTTGAATACTCTGCTGTTGCCATCATATTTTTAATTGATTTTTTCTTAGTACTTATGTTTCATAAGTGAATTTCAAGAAGAGAATGGACCACATGTATGAATACAGCACAAGCATGTACCTACATATGTTCTGCATCTGGCCATCTCATGCACATTGAGGAGTTTTATGTACCATCATCACAGAAGTCCAGTGGGTCAAGAGAATGTGGGAGCTGAATATCTACAAATAAGTACAGAGAGGGAGGGTGCTGAAGCCCAGGGAGGCCACACTTTGGTTCCAATCAGAACTAGATTCCAATGCAGAAAGGCAGCAGTGTGTTCTTCACCAAGGCCAAGGACCACTTTCTTCTCCTTTGTCACTCATGGCACTTCACTGTGAACCCACCTCTCCAGCTCAGGATGTGAAGTGAAGGAAACCAGGGCAACCAACAGTCACTTTCCTTTCGGTAATTTCTAACTCACTAACAAACTAAATGAGGAATCTGTTAAGTTATCCAGGTGTAGTTTACAATGACTGCATTGGTTTTGTGGAACATTTTCACTGCTCTGATATAAATGAACTCATCATGGGTATGCCAGGTGTAGAAATTGACTTTTTAAAGTTTGCATTTAGAATTGACATTGCATAATTAAAGATAAATGTTAAAATTCTCTCTAGTAATTTAAATGCTGGTTTTCCTGTAATGAGAAGGACAGGAAAGGACAAATAAAATTCACCATGACACAGGAAGAGATCATAGAAGAAACAGTTTTCTGTGGTATGATTGTTAATGATACTGGATACCTGCTTTTTGAGCAAGGACTTCTTGCCCTTAACATGACAAGCTACACATTTGACCCTAATAAGTGAAAGGAGAGAAAAGGAAGTCTATTTCCCTGGAGAAATGCCTGATTCTAGGATCTGGTAAGGTAAATACAAAATGAGCCTGAACATATAAGGGGAGGAGAAGGAGAAAAGTGTCCCAAATATGGATGTCTGACAAATAACATAGGCAATAGGGTAAAGGATCTTCAAAAAACCAAAGCTGGAAAAATATAAGCAGGAAATAATTAGCTTTAATAGTGAAATATAACTGAGGGCAACAAAGTAATATGTTTACTGTCATAAATAAATGACTACATAAAGACAAATAGAAGAGTTCAAGAAATGCAGGTGGATAGCATTTTCTCCTGCAGGTGGAGCTAATTACACTTTTAATTCTCAGGGTGGACACATTCAGTGGCTTAAATGCAAATAATAGTTTAGGAAAAGGGAGAAGAATGTACTTCCCAAAGGATGAATCTGGCAGAAACACATTGACCATGGATGGACGGTAGCACCTCAAGGATTTCAGTGACCATCAGGTAACCTGTCATGGTGTAATATGAAGGCACTTCATTTGTGTCCTATTTCTTCCAAAATTATTTAGCCACCACAGTCTGAAAATACACACACATGCAAACACACAAACACCACAAAACACCATGTAAGGTACATTCTTAAAAATATATGGCTGTATTTGCAATTATAGTGAATATAATGATAAATATGGAAAGCCTGAGATATAGTTTTCTTCACAATTGACTGACAATGACCATTTTTACAAGCAGGAAGTAAAGCATAAGGATAAAAATGTCCTTCCCCAGTGATGATGGACTCCCCTTTAGTAATTGAAGAGATTGCGCTTTTGTGTTCTTTTTTTTTTTTTTTATCTAATACATAGTAATTGCACATTGTGCATTTTTGTGATATTTTCAAATGCATAGGACACAGTGGTTGTATCTAATTACCCATCTTCCCCTCTCACCCAAGACCTGCCCCAGCACCATTCCTAGTAAGCAATAATCATTTTTGTGCTTCCAGATTTGAAACTCAACTCAATGGAATAGCTGGCAAATACAGTAATAGAAGAGATATTTCTGCAGCCACAAACAAGAGAAAAATGCACTTTTCATAATGCCCTCCTGTGCACATCTCAGATACCACTAATGTTAATGACTGCCTGTGTCCCCCTTCAGTTCATTGTCTGCCATCAGAAAGATGATTCCCACCTGTTGCCTTTACTGTGCCAACTTCTATCCTTGCATAAATCCTAAAGTTGTCTTCAGCTCCCACTACCTGAGGACAGTAGTGCCACTGAGGGCATCAGAAACCTCTCTGACAACAAAATCTAATGGTCACCCTTTGGTCACCCTCTACCTCAACTGTGAGTGTTCTTCAGAATAAGCAGCCCAGCTTCTCTTTTTTAAATCATCTCTTCCCAGGAATCCATGTCATTACATTCCCCTGGTTTTTCACCTCCCTAATTGAATGCCCTCACTCTCTGTCTCCTTCATAGATGCCCCCTCTTCTCCATTGCTCAATAGAGCTGTGTCCCCAGCTCAGAGCAAGGATCCCTGTGCTTCTCTATCTTCACCCTCACCCCAGGTCACCTGCAGTCTCATTGCAGGAAGTATTTTCCTATTTCCCCTGTCTCCCAAATGTCCATCTTCTCCCTGCCCTCTCTTCTCACTTTTATAAGGATATCTACTAGGCATCACAAATGAAAACACAAAAGCCTTCCTCAAAACCAGTACTCTTTTTCCTTCCTCAGCTCTTTTTGCCCCATTCAGCATTAGGTGTCACTAACCCCTTAGGATGTTCAAGGCAAAAATTCAGGAGCTCTTATTTGGTCCTTACCACCACCTGAAATCATCATAAATCTCTGCTTATTTGAGAGACAAAATTATAAATATATCTGTGTGTATATACATACACAATATCATAAATATATAATTATATGTATATATAGTTATTATGTATATATAGTTATAAATAAATCAGGTTTAACCATGTTCTCCTGTTACCTAGTCAGGCAATCATGTTACACTATGTACACTTCATTGATACTCTGGTCCATGTTGCAAGTTCTGATGAATGACCACAAATCCTCCTCATATCACAGGGACTTAAACCTAACCCTAACCCTAACCCTAAACCTAACCTTAACCCTCCTGCACACGTCCTTCAGCCACCCTGCAAACGTCCTAGATCCCTCCTGCATAGGTAACAGAGCCCTCCTCCACACATCCTATAGCCATTTTGTACAACTCCTACAGCCCTCCTGCAAGTGTCTTTCAACCCTCCTACACACATCCTAAAGCCCTCCTACAAACGTCCTACAGCCCTCCTGCACACGTCCTAGAGCCCTCCTTCACACATACTACATCCATCCTGCACACATCCTACAGCCATCCTGTGCACATCCTAGAGCCCTCCTGCAGACCCCTTGAGCACTCCTTCACACGTCCTACAGCTATCCTACAACACGTCCTAGAGACTTCCTGCACATGTCTTACAGCCCTCTTTCACAAGTCCTACAGCCCTCCTACACATGTCCTAGAGCCCTCCTGCACATGTCCTACAACCCTCCTGCAAAGGTACTAGAGACCTCCTGCAAACATCAGAGAGCCCTCCTAAACACGTCCTAGAGCCATCCTTAACATATCCGACAGCCCTTCTGCAAACATCCTAGATCCCTCCTATACACATCCTAGAGCCCTCCTACACAGGTCCTAGATCCCTCCAGCACATGTCATAAAGCCCTCGTACACATGTACTAGAGCCCTCCAGCACACATCCTACAGCCCTCCTGCATGCATCCTAGAGCCCTAATTCACACGCCCTGCAGCCCTCCTACACATGACCTAGAGCCCTCCTACACATGTCCTGGAGCACTCCTACACACATCCTAGAGCTCTCCTTCACCCTTCCTACATCCCTCCTGCACATGTCCTGGAGCCTTAATTCACAAGTCCTTCAGCCCTCCTACACACGTTCTAGAACCCTCTACACACATCCTAGAGCCCTCCTACACAGGTCCTGGAGCACTCCTACACACATCCATAGAGCTCTCATGCACACGTCCTACAGCCGTCCTGCACATATCCTACAGACCTCCTGCACACGTCCTACAGCCCTCCTACGCATGACCCTGAGCCCTCCTACACACGGCCTAGAGCCCTCCTTCACACGTCCTACAGTCTTTCTACATACATCCTACAGCACTCTTGCACATGTACTACAGCCCTCCTGCACACGCCCTACAGCCCTCCTTCAAGCAACCCTGAGCCCTCCTACACACATCCTAAAGCCCTCCTACACATGTCCTAGAGCCGTCAAACACAGGTCCTAGAGCCCTTCTTCACACGTCCTACAGTCTTTCTGCACACATCCTACAGCACTCTTGAAAATGTACTACAGCCCTCCTGCACATGTCCTGGAGCACTCCTACACACCTCCTAGAGCCCTCCTTCACCC
>JAJEJO010003771.1:0-31655 GCA_020662805.1 Glaucomys volans | reverse complement strand
CCACTCAAGAAATGCCAAACTTGTTTCCCTATACTCCTGGGAAAGGAGAGCAATTGAGAGCAGAACTACAGTATGCAGAATGGAAGGGTCTAGTCTACAGAAGTGTTTGTAAGGATGTGGAATTTTCTGGTTCATTTAGGAGAATGCAGGGTTTTTCTCTTTCCAGGGCTTGTTGCTGGGTTTTCACCAACTTAGGTTTCCAGGAATGCTTCACTGTCCTCCAAGCTGTGCTGGACCTAAGGCTACTCTCACAGAACCTCCATTTGATGGCACAATTGTATCAGGATTGCAAAGCAACAAGAATCTCTTGAGATTCTTGCTACTGCAGAAGAATCTTCAAGAAATGTTCTTTTCCGGCCTTGCTGACAATAGGGAAGTGGAAGCAGGCGAGTCCTAGGGGTCATTTGTGTACCACAATTGGGATGCTTACCTCTTAAATTAAGAAAAGAGTAATTAGAGTGTTTAACGTAAGTGTCCCAATGGGCTTTGATAAATCCGAGTCCATCCATGATCACCAATCCTTCTGAAACCTTACAATTTGCCATGCAGTCCATGTACACACAGTGGCGATGTGCTCACTGGATGGTAGAATCCATTATAATTCCCCTTTAATTGGGACCCCTGCAGGCAATTAGTCCTCACCAGGATTTTGACCCCATGAGAAAAGCAGGAGTGACTGAGGACAGGTCAGTTACCAAGCCTAGAACATGCCCTTGGGACTTGGAACTTTGTAGACAATTCTACATGTCTGGAATCAGAGTACATTGCTGAGTCCTGAAACTGGTCTAGGGCAATATACATGCAAGGATGGCCAATGCCATTTTGCAGAAGAGTTCATGTGGGCTGACTTGGTTGCTTAGGTGAAATTTGAACTGGGAAATAGCACATAAACTCTTCTGTGATACTACCCCTTTCCACAAATGCCCCTACAGGAGACAGCTGGAACTTGGGAATTAGGACTTCTAAATACAAATGAGGAGTGGAAGTGTTCTCAAAATTATTGAGCAGGGTGTTCATCACTAAATATTTAGAAAGGAGACTAGATAGTTGCTGCCAATCTAGGAGAGACATTTTATGTTCATTCCACTGGTCAAGCCCCACCACATCTGCTGATCACTTACAATTAGGGTTTACTCAGAATTTGTCCTGTGATGAGCTTCAAAGTGGCTCTTCCTCTCACTCTGTAATGCAGAAATGCTTTTACAGTGTGTCTTCAGTGAAGGTGTAAATATATACCTATCACCTATCTGAAAATGGAATTTCTGCATATTGCCAAGTCACATTAACCAACAACTTGAAGATGTCCAGAAAAGGCCATGCTCAAATGCCCTTTAACAATGATCATCCCAAAACGTGAAACTGAGGGATGAAACAGGTGCCTGTAAAGGGCAGGATGAGCACTTTTTGCATGGCATCACATGAAATTTGAATATGCATCCATGTTCAAATGATCATTTGTCTGGTGGTTGAATATTCAAGGCATGAGGAGTAAGGATATTTTTGTGCTCTAAATCCAGAAGGGTGTTGGAGAGGAAACCAACTCTGTCAGTATTCTAAAAGCTGTTGTTCTTCTTATTGGTCTCCACAAACACTTAAGGAACTTTCTTCAGCAGCAAAGTGCTATGGAAATACAGCAGGCAGTAGGGGCCAGATCGTGAGTAAGCAAGAATATTTACTGATCACAAGTGCAATGATGAGGACCTAAATGCCCTCCACTAATGCTTACTCTAATGCTTGGCTTACAAGGGGTACGTCATTGAGCATATGCAGATTTAGCTTTCCTGGCATAAGACTTTGTAGGAAAGGTCATCACACAAAACAGCAAGTGTACATGAGAACTTCAGTTTACACAAGTACAAATTTGCATATGGACAACTGAATGATGCTTCAAGAAATAAATTGTGCCTCAAAATATCACAAATGTAAACAATAAATTGTCTATTACTGTGAAACAATGAGGACACAATAAGTGAAACCCTAATTGAAAAGCAGAGAGAGCAGCATAAGTATGAAAGGTGTGATAGGATTTAGGGTGTAGGAGAAGGAGATCCTACAGCCTGTGGACATTCAAAGTCCTTATGTGTAGGAATTGCAGGCATCCATACAGATTGTGCCACATAAGCAAAGTCTCTGATTGCACTTATTCAAGAGAATTTTTTTAGAAAATGGCTTTCCTGTGTCATCTCTGCACTAACATCAGAATCAAATTACTCTAATTTCTGTGGTGAAATTGGAAACAAAGCATCTCACCCATAGCTACACAGTATTCCTTAACTCATCCCTCAAAAGTAACAAACTCTGAAAAAATGTTTCCTTAGTAAGGAACGAGGATCTTGAATGATACACAGAAACCAGGCATTACATAGCCCCTGTGACTGCTGAATGATTTCAGTGGAAGTTGACTTAGGTATTCAGAGCCAAATTTTGCAAGTCTTTAATAAATGTCCCAAACATGGACAAAACAACAAGCTGAATACAGGCTTGGCCATCTCCAGCTGTGTTTTGACTATATCTCTCAGTTTTCAAGTTGATGTTGTGGTTGTGTTGGACAACATTGAGGTGTAGAGCACATTTTTTTATGCAGAGAGACTGCAATGTGCTCCAGAACACTTCTACATCACAAACAGTAGTTCCATTGTTATTTTGAATGTCATTCAAAACTGAAAGGCAGCAATGATGTCTCAAGAGGTGCTCAGCCTGATATTCTAAAATCTAAAATGGATAAGAATCCATTTTTAAACCAGGTGAACAATTTCCTGTTATAGGACTTGCCAGCCTTTTAGTGAAAACTTTACAACATCTCTGTTCTGGAGACTTGTCTCAAATTCACGAAAACCGACTCAAAATGTATCTATGTCTCTGTGGAAGGATTTTTCCTGGCACCACATCTGGCTGCTGAACACCTCCTTTAGAATGGGCTTCCAATTAAATCTGACATTTTCCAACTTTTTTGCATTCACTTAATTGAACATAGGAGGAAAGGTAAAGATACTGATGGTTTGGCATGATTTGATGAGGCTTCTTAAGTTATATGACTGCATGTTGTGCAGGCGTGACTTTGTGCTACGCTTTGCAGAAAAACCAACCAAGGCAGAGGCAAATATTTCTATTGAAATTCTGTAGATGGCTTTTGAGAATAGCCCATCCAGAAACATGTTTTGCAGGTCAAATGTCAATATCTAGATAGTCATGAGGAGAAAAGTTGAATCCATTTTCCTTTAGGGCAAGAGAGAATTGTAGGTGGTTAAAGAGCAAACAATTTTCATGGGGAAGCATGGAGGCATGTGTCAGTAGGAGACAAAGGTCTTTGAAGGAAATATTATATGCTCTGATCTTTAGGACTAAGGCAAATTGGGGGAAGCTTACACACTTGGAAACAAACTTTAACATCACACACTGCTCACACCTCTCTCTTTTCACTCCTCCTGGCCTTTTTCTTGAGGCTATTCTAACCAGCTGTTCCTAATGCATACCCCAATCAAGATTCTGGACCTTTCTTTTTACCTCAGGTAAGTGAGTGCTTGAAAAAGTTTTTTATTTTTCCTGAGACAAGCCTGTTATTCTAATTAGGGAGTGTCTCAACATCCTGGCGAGGCACAGTGTGTATATATGGATAGTGAAGGGGAAGAGGATAAGGTTCACAGCATCTCTGAATCCATGAATAATATTTGTCAGAGAAATAAACATCTGCATTCAGTTCTCAAAAGTTCAATTGTATGTTTACAGGGAATTCTCTGAACATTATTTGCAGTGAGGTTATTTGCAGAAAGTTCTATCCATTGACCTGTCAAGCCTTCATTTCTCCACATGCTGATCTCTGGTTTTGAACCCACTCAAAGAGAGCCTAACTTCTTTCCCTATATTCTGGGAAATGAGTGCAGGAGAGAGGAGGCTCGAAGGAGCTAGCATATGGGTGTTTGGTTTGGAATGGTGTGGAATTCTCTGGCACATTAGGAGATTGCAGAGTTTTGGCTTTCCAGGGCTTGTTGCTAGGTCTTCAGTGACTTGAGTTTCCAAGAATGTCTTGGATGTCATCCAAGCTGTGCTGGACCTATGGTTACTGTCACAGAAATGTCACAAGACAGCACAATGCTGTCATGATTGCCATGGCAACTAGAATCTCTTCACGTTCTGGGTACTGCAGAAAAAACTTCAAGAAATGTCTTTTCCAGCTGTGCTGCCAATAGTGAAGAGGAAGCAGGCAAGTCACAGGGGTCATTTGTGTGACACAAATGGGCTGCTTACCTCTTTACACAGGGGATTAGAAATTAGGGTGTTTAGTGGACATGTTCTCTTGGGCTTTGATAGATCCAACTTCATCCACAATCAGGGATCCCTCTGAAACCTGACAGGTTGTCATGCACTCAATGTTCACACAGTGGTGATATGCTCACTGGATGACAGCACCTATGATGATTTCCTGAATATAGTGACCCCAGCATCCAATTGATCCTCACCAGAAATAGTGGCCCTGTGAGAGAAGCAGGAGTGCCCAAGAAAAGGTGTTACCAAGGCTAGAATATGCCCCAGGGTCATGGAACTTTGTAGACACTACTGAATGTCTGAATTAATTGAGTACATTGCTGAGTACAGAAACTAGTCTAGGGCATTAGCAGCCACTCGAAATGATGGCCAATGACATTTTGTGGAAGAGGATATGCGGGTTGACTTGGTTGATTAGATGAAATTGCAAGTGGGAAACACCACACCAACTCTGATATAATACTATCCCTTTCAAAAATGCCCCTACAGGAGATAGCTGAAAGGTGGGATTTACAAATTCTAAAGTCAAGTGAGGAGTGGTTGAGTTCTTGCAAATATTGAGCTGAGTGTTCATCACAAAATATTTGGAATGGAGACTAGAAAGTTGCTGCCCATCTAGGAGACACATTCGCCACTCACTCCACTGGTCTAACCTCACCACATCTCCTGTTCTTTTACAATTAGGATGCACTCAGAAATTGTCCTGCTATGATTTACAAAGGGGCCTTTCCACTCACCCTTTAATGCAGAAATGCTTTCACAATGTGTCATCAATGAAGGTGTAAATTTCTTGATCTGCCCATCACCTCTGAGAAAAAGGAACCTCTGCATATTTCAAAAATACCTTATGTAGCAGCTTGAAGATGTGGATACAGAGCATGATCAAACACCCTGTAACAATGATCCTCCCAGAATGTGAAATTGAGGGAAGAAACAGGTGCCTAAATAGGGCAGAATTAGCACTTTGATCCAAGGCATCACACGAAATTTGAACATGCACCCATCAGATACAGAGAATTTGCCATTCAGAAGGGGGTTGAATTTTCAAAGATGGAGGGGAAGGATACTTTTCTGCTCTAAATGCAGAAGGATGTTAGAGATGAAATCATCTTCTCTGATGATACTCTAAAGATGTCCTTGTGAATGGTCTACACAAACACTCTAGGAGCTTTCTTCAGCTGCCAAGTGCTATGTAAATCAACAAATAGTAGGTACCAGATTGTTGTGTAACAAAGGATAGTTACTGATCACAAGTGCAATCCTGAGGTCCTAAATGCCCTCCCCCAATGCTTACTCTACTGTCTAGCTCATAAGTGATAAGTCATTGAGCATATGCAGATTTAGCTTTAGTGGCATAAGACCTGTAGGAAAGGACCTCATTCAAAGCAGTAGGTACACCTGAGAACTTCAGTTTACACAAGTACAAATTTGCATATGGACAACCAAATGATACTTCTGGAAATAAATTGGGCAACAGCATATGGCAAATCTTAACAGAAAGGTGTCTGTTAGTATGCAACAATGAGGACACAATATGTGTGAAAGCCTAACTTGAAAAACAGAGAAAGCAGCATAAGTATGAAAGAATTGAGACCATTTAGAATTCAGGAGAAGGAGATCCTACAGCCTTTTGTAATTCAAAGTTCTTATATGTAGGAATTACAGACATCCACGCAAATTGTTCCACATAAATAAAATCTCTGATTTCATTTATTCAAGAGAATTCTTTCACAAAATATCTTTCCTCTGTCATCCCTGAACTAACATCAGCATCAAATCATTCTCATTACTGTGGTAAAATTGAGAATATTGCATCCTTCACCCATCCTTACACAAAATCTCTTAAATCATCCCCCAAATGTAACAAAAGTCTGAAAAAGTGTTTCCTTAGTAAGGAACCTGGATCTTGAGTGATACAGGCAAACCAGGCTTTACATAGCCCCTGTGACTGCTGAATGACATCAGTGGAAGTTGACTTATGTTGTCAAAGCCAATTCATACAATCTTTAACAAATAATGTCTCTAAACATGCACAGCACAACAAACTGAGTAGAGAAATGGCAACCTTCAGCTCTGTTTTGTCTACATCTTTGTTTTTAAGTTGATATGGTAGTTTTGTTGGAGAACATTGAACTGTAGAGGGCACTTTTCTTGCAGAGAGATTGCAGTGTTCCCCTGAACACTTCTTCATAAACAGTAGCTCCATTGTTATTTTTGAAACTCATTCACTGTTGATAGGCAATAATGAAATCCCAAGATGTGCTAAGCCTGATCTTCAAAAAACTACAATGAATAAGAATCTATTTTAGAACCAGGTGAACACTTTCATATTGTAAGGTTTGCTGATGCAATATACTTTCCACCATATTAATGAGAGTGTCACAACCTCTGTGCTCCTGATGTTTGTCTCATATTCAGGAATTACAACTCATAAAATATTTATGATTCTGTGGAAGTATTTTTCCTGGCACCACAGATTGTTGCTGAGCACTCTCTTTAGAATGGGCTTCCAATTAAATCTGAGACTTATCCAACCATTTTGTGTTAACATGCTTGAAAAGAGAAGGGAAGATAAAGATGCTGGAGATTTGGCATGCTTTGAGGAGGCTTCTTAACATGAACTGCATGTTGTGCAGGCCTGACACTGTGTTGTCTTTTGAAAAAAAAACAACCAAGGCAGAGGCAAATACTACCTTAGAAATTCTGTAGATGGTTTTGGAGAACGACCCATCCAGAAACATTTTTGGAGGTCAAATCCTAATATTTAAATCACCATGAAGAGACATATTTAATCCCTATCCCTTTAAGGAAAAAGAGAATTGCAGGTGGTCAAAAAAAGGCAATCTCCAGATGGAAGCATGAATGCATGTGGCAGTAGGAGACCTAGGCCTTTGATGGAAATATTATATGCTCTGATCTGTGGGACTAAAGGAAATGGAGGGAAGCTTACACACCTGTAGACAAAGCCCTTAACATCAAAATTTGCTCATACCTTTCCCTCTTCATTCCGTCTGGCCTTTTTCTTGAGGAAATTCTACCAAACTCTGACAAATGCATACCCCAGCAGAGATGATGGACCTTGCTATTGACCTTAGGTAGGAGGGTGCTTGAGAAAGTCGTTTTTCCTGGGAAAAGCCTGTTTTTCTAATTAGTGTATGTGTCAGTATCATGGCAAGGATTAGTGTGTTAATTTTGCATAATGAATGGGAAAAGCAGAAGTTTCACAGTATCTATGATTCCATGAATAATAATTGCTCAGAGAAGAAATTCATCCGAATTCAGTTTTCAGACATTCAGTTGTTATGTTTGCAGGGACTTCTCTGAACATTTTTGCAGTGAGATTATTTGCAGAATGTTCTATCCATTAACCTTTGAAGCCTTTATATCTCCCCAAAGTTCTGCTACTCTGGTTTTGATTCCACTCATTACATGCCTGTTTCCCTATGCTCCTGGGACATGAGAGGATGTGAGAGATCTACAGTATGCACAGAGGAAGAGGCTGGCATGTGGGACTTTGTTTGCAATGGTGAGGAATTCTCTGGCTAATGTAGGAGAATGCAGGTTTTGACTCCTTGCAGGGCTTGTTACTGGGTCTTGAACAACTTGGGTTTCCAAGAATGTCTTGGCTGTCATCCAGGCTGTTCTGGACCTATGATAACTGTGACAGAAAGGCCATAGAAGAAAACAATGACATCATGACTGACATAGCAACCAGATTCTCTTCAGGTTCTGGCTACTGCAGAGGATCCTTCAAGAAAAGTTCTTTAGCTGTGCTGACAATAGTGAAGAGGAAGCAGGCAAGTCCCAGGGGTCAATTGTGTGACACAATTTGGATGCTTACCTCTTTACACAAGAGACAAGAAATCAGTGTGTTGAGTGGACACATGCACTTGGAGTTTGATACATCCAACTTCATGCAGGATCAGGGATCCTTTTGAAACCTGAAAGGTTGCCAATAAATCCATCTTCACACAGTGGTGATGTGCTCATTCGATGGCAGACCCCGCTATGAATCTCTGGGACTAGATACCCCTGCAGGCAATTGGAACTTACCAGGAATAATTGTCCAGTGAGAGATGCAGGAGAGACCAAGTACAGATGGGATACCAAGCCTAGAACATGCCCCAGGGGCAAGGACCTATGTAGACCCTCCTGCATGTCCGGATTCACTGGTACATTGCTGAGTTCAGAAACTGGTCTAGGCCATTAGCAGTCACTCACAATGGTGGCCAATGACATATCCAGGAAGAGGTCATGCAGGTTGGCACTGTTATTTAGGTGAAATGGGAAGTGGGAAACAACACACCAACTCCGCTATGATACTAGCCTTTCCAGAAATGCCCCTATGGGAGACAGCTGGAACTTGGAATTAAGGAATTCAAAACACAAGTGAGAAGTGGCTGAGTTCTTCAAGAAATTGAGGAGATTGTTCATCACTAAATATTTAAATTGGAGAGTAGAAAGGTTCTGCCAATCTATGAGAAACATTCTATGCTCACTCCACTGGTTAGGCCTCACCAGATCTGCTGTTTTCTTGCAATAAGGGTGCACCCAGAAATTGTCCTGCTATGAGTTATAAAGAGGCCCTTTAACTCACACTTTGATGCAGAAATGCTTTAACAATGTGTCTTCAGTGAAGGTGTAAATCTCTTCACCTGCCTATTGCCTGTGTGAAAACAGAACCTCTGCATATTTCCAAGCCACCTTATCCAGCAACTTCAAGGTGTGGACTACAGGCCATGGTCAAATACCCTGTAACAATGATCCTCCCAAAATGTGAAATTGAGGGATGAATCAGGTGCCTGAATAGGTCAGGATAAACCCACTGTTGCAGGGCATCACACAAAATTTGAACATGCATCCATCAGAAAGAGAAATGGTCAATTGGTTGGTGGTTGAATATTCAAAGAGTGAAGGATTACCCTCATTTTTCTGCTCTAAATGCAGAAGGGTGTTAAAGAGGAAACCAAATTCTCTGATGGAATCCCAGCATTACATAGTCCCTGTGGCTGCTGAATGATATCAGCAGAAGTTAATTTACGTGTTCAGTGCAATTCATACAAATCTTTAAAAAATGATGTCTATAAAAATGCAAAGCACAACAACATGAGTACAGATATGTCAACATGCAGCTGTGCTTTGTCTACATCTCTCAGTTTACAAGTTTAAATTTTGGCTGGGTTGGACAATGTTGAGGTGTAGAAACCCACTTCTTTTGCAGAGAGACTGCTGTGTGCCCAGAATGCTTTTCCCATGCAAACACTAGTGCCAGTGATATTTTGAAATGCCATTCCCTGCTGAAAGGTAAAAATAAAATTTCAAGATGTGCTCAACCTGACCTTCAATAACCAACAATGGAGAAGAATCCATTTTAGAACTGGTGAACATTTTCATGTTGTAGAACTTGCTGATGCAATACACTTGGAAGCTTATTAATGGGACCATTACAACATCTGTGTTTCTAAGAGTTGTCTCATCTTCAGGAATACTGACTCATAAGAATTTGAGGTCTCTGTGAAGCATTTTTTTCCTGGCACCACAGCTGCTTGTTGAATACTCACTTTGGAATGGGTTTCTAATTCAACTTGAGCTGTATCCAACAGTTTTGTGTTCAGTTGATTGAAGAGAAGAGGAAACGTTGAGACACTGGAGGGTTGGCATGATATGAAGAGGATCATTAAAGTAAATGACTGCATGTCTTGACATTTTGATAGGTTTTGCAGAGAAACAACACAAGGCACTTCCACATAGTTTCTATCAAATTCTGTAGATCACTTTGGTTAAAATTCCAGGGAACATTATTTTTTAAGGTCAAATACCAATGTCTCCAGAGTAATGAGGAGTGAAAGATTTATCCTTGTGCTGTTAAGGCACAAGAATGTTGTAGTTGCTCAATGGGCAGAAAACTATATTAGGGAAGTATGGAGGCATGTGGCAGCAGGAGAAATAGGCATTTGTAGGAAATATTAAAAACTCTGATTTTGGGAACTAATGAAATTGAGGGAATCTTTCACACCTGAACACCAAATCTTTAAAATGGCAAACTACTCATACCTGAGTAATTCTTTTCATTCCTCCTGGAATTTTCTTTGCAGAAATCCTAAGCAGCTCTGCCAAATGAATATCCCAGTGTAGGTGTTTGATCTTGCTTTTCACTTCAGGTATGTGGGTGCTTGGAAAAGCTGGACTATCCTGTAAAAGTCAGTTTCTCTGAATAAGGGAACATCTAATCACCTTCACGAGGCACAGACTGTAAATATGTAAAGGGAATTGGAAGAGCTATTGTCCACAGGATCTATGAACACATGAATATTACTTTCTCAGAGGAAAAAGAATCTCAATTCAGTATTCGAACATCCAGTAGTTATGTTTCCAGGATTTTTTCTCACCATTATTTCCAGTGAGATAACTTTTAGAAATTCCTGCTTGTCGAACAGTTAGTCCTTCATTTCTCCACAAAAATGCTTCTATACTAGTTTTGATACCATGTAGAAATGCCTAAATGGTTTATCAGTGCTCTGGGAAATTAAGGCAAAAGAAAGGAGAGCTATATCATACAGAGTGAAAGGGGCTGGCATGCACGAGATTATTTTGGATGGGCGTGGAATTTTCTGGCTCTTATAGGGGAAAGCAGGCTATTTCTCTTTCCAGGGTTTCTTGCTGGGCCTTGGGCAACTTAGGTGTCCATGAATGGCTTGGGTGACTCCTACCTGTGCTGGTAATCAAGGAGACACATTCTATGCTCACTCCACTGGCCAAGTCCTACAACCTCTGCTGTTCCTTATAATTGTAGTGCACTATACAATGTCTTGCTATGGTATCCAAGGGTCTTTTTCACTAACCTTTGATGCAGAAACACCTCTACAATGTACATTCATTTAAGTTCTAATTCTCTAGACCTGCCTATTTCCTGTCTGAAGAATGTCCCTTTATCATAATTCCAAGGACACATTAAGGAGCAGTTCCTGCATGCAAATTATAAGTCAGTTTCACAGACGCTGGTACAACAGTCCTCCAAGAAAGTGAAACTGAGTAATGAAACAATGCCTGATGAGGAGAGTATCTACCTGGACCTGGAATGACACAGGGAATTCAGGCTTTCCATAAACTCTGTGTCTCACGAATGAAGTCAGCGGAAGTTAATTTATAAATTCAGTGCCAATTCATTCAAGTCTTTAATAAAGAATTTGTATAAACATGCATAGAACAAAAAAATGAATAAGGAAAGACTATTTGCAGATGTGTTTTTATTACATCTCTCTGTTTGCAAGTTGATATTTTGGTTGTGTTGGAAAATTTTGAGGTGCAGAAATCCAAATTTTTAGCAGAGAGTCTGTAGCACACCCAGGAAAGCTTCTAATTCACAAACCCTAGTGCAGGTGATATATTCAATGTCCTTTCTTCCTGAAATGCAACAATTGAATTCCCAATATGAGATAACCTGAAGTTCAAACATGAAAAGGGAAAATAATAAATTTTAGTCTCAGATAGGCATATTCATGTTGTAGAAGCTGCTGATTCAATACACTTGCCAGCATATTAATGAGACAATTATGACCTCTGGTTTCTGAAGAGTTCACTCATATTCAGGAATACTGCCTCTTAAGTAATCAAGGTTTCTTTGGAATCACTTTTGGCTGGGAGCACAGCTATTTATTGAACATTCTCTTTGAATAGGCTTGCATTTAAATATGATACATATCCAACTATTTAATTGATCTACTTGATTGAAGAGAGGGAGAAATATTGAGACACTGAAGGGATGCAATGACCTGAAGAGGCTAATTAAGGTAGATGAATGTATATTCTGCAGACCTGACTAAGTTATATGGTTTGCAGAAAAACCACCCAGGAACAGCCAAATAATTTCTACCAAGCTCTGAAGATCACTTTCTGGAACAATCCAGCCAGTTTCCTTTGTTGCAGGTCAAATCCAAATATCTAGGGTGTAATGAGGAGAGAAAGATTTATCCCTGTGCCTTTATGGAACAAGACTGGTGTAGGAGCTCAGTGAAAAGAAAATTATCTGAGACACACATGAATGAATGCATCTTTAGGAGAAGAAGGCATTTATAGGAAGTATTATGAACTATGATCTTTGGGACCAATGAAATTGGGGGAATTTTTCACACCTGAACACCATGTCTTTACAATCACAAACTGTTCACTCCTGTCTCATTCTTTTTCTTCCTCCTGGCCTTTTCCTTGAGGAAATTCTAAGCGGCTGTGCCAACAGCATATCCCATTGGAGGTGCTGGATCTTACTTTTTACCTCAGGTGATTGGGTTCTTGGAAAAGGTAAATTTTGGGGTCAAAGTCTGGTTCTATATATAAGGGAACGTCTCAGAAACTTCATGAGGCACAGTCTGTATACATGTACAGGGAATGGGAAGAGATGTTGCTCACAGGTCTATGAAACCATGACTAATATTTGCTCAGAGAGAAAAGAATCCCAATTCAATTTTCAAACGTGTAGTAGTTATGTTTGCATGAATTCTTCTCAACATTATTTGCAGTGAGATTACTTGCAGAAAGTTCTGTCCTTTGAAGTGTCAGTCCTTCATTTCTCCATAAAATGCTGCTAGCCTGGTTTTGATCCCTCTGAGAAGTGCCTAAATATTTTACCAGTGCTCCTGGTATATGAGAACATAAGAGTGGAGAACTACAGTATGCATAGTGGGAGGGGCTGGCTTTTGGGAGATTCTTTGGAAGGGTGTGGAGTTCTCTGGCTTGTGTAGTATATTGCAGGTTTTGCCTCTTCCCAGGGTTTGGTGATGAGCCTTAAGCAACTTTGGTCTCCATGAATGGTTTGGCTCTCATCCTATCTGTACTGCATATATGGTCTGGAGTCACAGAAATGCCATTAAACACACAATGATGTCACAGTTTCCATAGCAACTGGAACCACTTCAGATCCTGAATGCTGCTGAGGTACCATCAAGAAAACGGCTCCAGCACAAGCTGTGCTGGTGGGAGGGAAGAGGAATTCAGCAATTCCCAGGGGTCTTTTGTTTGCTACAAAGCGATTCTAACCTTTTAGCCCATGAGAAGAGGAATTAGGATGTGTTGTGGGCCCAGCCCCTCTGGCTTTGAAACATCTGGCTACATCAAATGTAAGGGACCCTGCTGAAGTCTAACATACTGCCATATCATCCATGCCCCCAAGTGGTGATGTGATCACAAGCTAGCAGAACACATCATGTTTTCCTGGGAATGGTGACCCAATTGCAGCCAATTAGCCCCACCAGTTCTAGTCAACCAGGGAATGATGCAGTGGTTTCCAATGTTGTAGGGACACACCTTAAAATGGCGACCACAATAACAACACCCTCGGGGCAAAAGCCTCCCCCACTCGTGCTACCACCAAGGTGGCGGCCCAGGATTGGCTCATTCAACTTCCATGAACCTGAGCAGCTTTACATCTTAACAGACCTCTGCCCTGCAGGCCTTGCTGTATACTGCATGTGCTGTTGACCTTTAAGATGATTGGCCCCTGCCTGTACCTCCTCCCCTCGCTCCCTTTTCATATACCTGTTTCACTCCTCCATTAAACTGAGATACTGCTCGACAGACTCCCAGCTGGTGTGCGTTTTTCAGCCGTCGACACTCGCCATCCTGTTTGACCCCCATGCCCCCTCTGGCTGGTCCAGGGTGGGCACCCAACCTTTGTTGTTCGGTGCGGAACAACACAATGTCATATGGGTCACCAAGCCTCGCACATGCCACAGGTTCATGGCCCTAAGAAGACACTCCTCCTCATGTCCACTCTCCTGGCCCATTGTTGAATTAGGAAACTGACCTCAGGCCTTAGCAGCCATGTTACATATGGCCTATGATGTTTCAGAGCAGTGGAACATGCCAGGTAGCTCAGTGGGTTAGTTGAAATTTGAACTTGGAAATAACACACCAACTCTGGTGTGATGGCACACCTTTCCATGCAAGCCTCAACAGGAGACCGCTAGAACCTTGGACTTAGGATTTCTTAGTAGAAGTGAGGATTTTCTAAGCCCCCCAATGTTGATAGGAGTGAGTCAATCACTAATCATTTAGGAAGGACGATAGCAAGTTGCTGGCAAAGGAGAAGATCCATTCTATGATCACTCCACTGGTCAGGCCATACTACCTCTGCTGTTCCTTACAATTATGGTGCACTCAGACTTTGTCTTGCTATGATTTTCTGAGAGACCCTTCCACTCACCCTTTGATGTAGAAAACCCTTCAAAATGTGTCTCCATTTAAGGTGTAATTCTTTTGACTTGCCTATCACCTGTCTTAATAAAGACCCTTGATCAAAACTCCAAGGCTACCTTAACCAGCACCTCCTACATGCAAATTACAGGTCAGTTTCACAAACCCTGGCACAACAATTCTCCAAGAAGGTGATTCTGAGGGAAGAAACAAAGCCTCATGAGAATGGTATAAACCTGGACCTTGAAGACTCAGGAAATTCAGGCTTTACATAATCCCTGTGGCTTCTGAATATTAGCAAAAGTTAATTCATGTATCCAGTACCAATTCATACAAGTCTTTAATAAATCATGGTTTAAAAATGCAAAGCACAAAAGAAAATGAATGATTAAGGGCCATGTGCAGCTGTGTTTTTCTACATCTCTGTTTTCAAGTTGACATTTTGGTTTTGCTGGAAAACGTTGAGGTGTAGAAGTCTACTTCTTTTTCAGAGAGAATGGAGTGTACATCAGAAAGCCTCTCTTTTGCAAATTCTAGTGCAGGTGATATTTTCAATGTCATTTCTTGCTGAAAGGCAACATCAAAGTCCCAATATGTGCTAAACTTGAATTTCAAAATGTGAAAATGGGAAGGAATCAATTTCAGACCCTGCTGAACATTTTCATCCTGTTAAACTTGCTTATTCAGTACACTTGTAAGCATATTATTGCACCTTCATGACTTTGGTGTTCTTCAGAGTTGTCTAATTTTCAGGAATACTGCTTCTAAAGAAATCCAGTTCTTTGGGGAAGCACTTTTGGCTATCATCACATCTGCTTACTGAATGCTGTCTTTGAATGGGCTTACAATTAAATCTGATACTTATCCAACCATTATCTGTTGACTTGATTGAAGAGAGGAGGAACTGTTGAGATCATGGAGGATTGGCAACATCTGAACAGGCTCATTAAGGTAGATAACTATATGTTCTCCAGATCTGAATATGTGATATGCTTTTCAGAAAAGCCACCAAGTAACAGCCAAATAATTTCTGTCTAATTCTGTAGATCACATTTGAGAACAATCCAGCCAGCATCCTTTGTTGCAGGTCAAATTCCAATGTCTAGGGAGGAATGAGGATAGACAGATTTATCCCTCTCCCTTTAAGGAGAAAGAGTACTGTAGCTGTTAAATGTGCAGAACATTATTTGTGGGGAAAATGGAGGCATGTGGCAGCAGGAGAGGTAGGCATTTGTAGGAAATATTATAAACTCTGATTTTTGGTACCAATGAAATTGAGGAAATTTTTCCTACCTGAAAACCAAGGCTTTACAATAGCAAAGTGCTCACATCTGTCTCACTCCATTAATTCCTCCGACATTTACCTTGAAGTAATTCTAAGTGGCTGGGCCAAAAGCATATCACAGTGGAGGCGGTGGATTTTGATTTTCACCTCAGGAATGTGGGTGCTAGGGAAACATGGATTTTCGGGGCAATGTCTGCCCCTCAGAATGAGGGAATAGCTCAACAACTTAAAGAGGCACAGGCTGTAAATATGTATAAGGAATGTGAAGTGGTGTTGGCTCACAGGATGTATGAACCAATGAATAATATTTGCTCAGATATAAAGGAATCCCCATTCAGTTTTCAAACACCCAGTAGTCATGTTCACAGTAATTCATTTCAACATTCTTTACAGTGAGATTATTTGCAGGCAGTCCTATCCTTTGAAATATCAGTTCTTTGTTTCTCTGCAAAAATGCTGCCAATCAGATTTTGATCTCACACAGAAATGCCTAAATTGTTTACCTGTGCTTCTGGGGCATGAGAGGAAAATAGAGGAGAGCTACAGTATGCAGAGTGGAAGGGGCTGCCTTGCAGGTGTTTATATTGGTAGGGCATGGAGTGTTCTGACTTGTGTAGGAAAACGATGGTTTTTTCTCTTCCCAGGTCTTGTTTCTGGGTTTTGGGGAACTTGGGTCTCTATGAATGGCTTGGCTGCCATCCTAGTTGTGCTGAACATACTGCCTGCAGTTACAAAATGGCCTTATGACAGCACAATGACATCATGGTTGCTAGGGCAACTGAAACATATTCAGGTTCTAGCTGGACACACTGTGCTGGTAGAAAGGAACTGGAAGCATTCAGATCCAGGGGGTCTTTTGTTTGCCACAAGGGGATTCTAACCTCTTAGCCCCTGAGAAAAGGAATCAGGGTGTGTTGTTGGCACAGTCCCTCTGGCACTGAGACATCTGACTTCATCCAAGATAATGGACCCCATTGAAACATAACAGAATGCCATACCATCCATATCCATGAGGGGGTGATTTGTTCACCTGCCTAATGCAGGCATCATGATTTCCAAAGAATCAGGATCCCGCTGCAGGGAATTGTTTCCCATCAGGGGTAGTGGAACAGGAAGAGATGAGAGCATGCCCGAGAATGCATGGATCACTCAGCCTACCACAGGCCATGGAGACAAGGCCCTATTTTGTCTCTCATCCTGGTCTGTACTCACTCAGTTGATTGCTGACTCAGTAAACTGGCCGAGGGCCTTAGAATACACTCAAAATGGTGCCCAATAATATTTCTAAGCAGAGGAACATGCCAGGTAGCTTAGTAGGTTAGGTGAAATTTGAACTGGGAAGCATCACACTAACTCTGGTGTGATGCCACACCTTTCAGAAATGTCCCAACAGGAGACAGCCAGAACCTTGGACTTAGGATTTCTAGGTAGAAGTGAGGAGCTGCTGAGCTCCCCAATTTTGAGAGGAGGGAGTTAATCATTAATCCATCAGGAAGGAGGCTAACAATTTCCTGGCAATCTAGGAGAGACATTCTATGCTCAATCCACGGGCCAGGCCCCAGCATCTCTACAGTTCCTTACAATTAAGTTGCACACAGATATTGTATTGCTCTGATTTTTCAAGGGTCCCTACCACTCACAATTTGTTGCAGAAATCCTTCAAAATATACCATCAATTAAGGTGTAACTATCTTAACCTGCCTACTGCCTTTCTGAGAAAAGGACCTCTAGCAGATTTCCATGGACCCCTTAACTACCAGCAGCTGGTAGATGCAGACTCCTGGTCAGTGTTGCAGACCCTGTCACAACCATCCTCCAAGAACATGAGACTGGGGGATGAAACAAGAGCCTGTTGAGGACAGGATGATCCTGGACCTCGAATGATACAGGGAATTCAGGATTTACATAACCACTGTGGCTCCTGAATATCATCGGAATTTAGTTTATGTATTCAGTGCCAAAGCATACAAGTCTTAGAAAAATTATGTCTATAAAAATGCAATGCCAAAATCTGTGTAAATTGAGAGCCACATGTAGCTCTGTTTTGTCTACATCCCCTTGTTTTCACATTGATATTGTGATAGTTTTGGAAAACTTTGAAGATTAGAAATCCACTTCGTTTGCTGAGAGAACCCCAGAAAGTTTCTCCTTACCAAACCCTATTGCTGGTAATATTTTCAATGTAATATTTTGCTGGAACACAAAAATGAAATCCCAACATGTGCTAATATGAACTTCAAAATGCCAACATGGAACAGAATATATTTTAGGCCCTGGCGAGCATTTTTATTGTGAAAATTTGCTGATTCAATGCACTTGCCAGCATATTAATGAGACTGTTATAACCTCTGCATTTCTGAAAGTTGTTTTATTTCAAGGAATACTGCCTCTTTAGAAATCCCCATATATGGTGAACCATTTCAGGTTGGCATCAGAGCTGCTTCCCGAATACTCTCTTCAGAATGGGCTTCCAAATAAATCTGATATTTCTCCAACTAGTTTGTACTCACTTGATTGAACAGAGGAGAAAATATTGAGACACTGGAGGGTTGGCATGATCTGAAGTGATTTTTGAAGTAGATGACTACATGTTCTGAAGACCTGACTATGTGATATGCTTTAGAGAAAAAACACCCAAAGGCAGAGCCAAATAATTTCTATCAAATTCTGTAGATTGATTTTGAGAACAATCTAGCCATCATCCTTTGTTCCATGTCAAATTCCAATGTCTAGGGAGTAATGAGGAGAGAAAGACTTATCACTCTCCATTTAAGGAAAAAGAGTGTTTTAGTTGCTCAAGGAGCAGACAATTATCCAAGGGAAGCATGGAGGCATGTGGCAGTAGTAGAAACAGGCACTTGTAGGAAATATATGCTCTGATCTTTGGTACCAAGGTAATTTGAGGGAATCTTTCACACCTGAACACCAAGCCCTAACAATTCCGAACTGGTCACCCTTGTCTCATTCTTTTTATGCTTCCAGACTTTTTCTTGCATATATCATAAGAAGCTGGGCCAAATCCATATCCCTGCAGAGGTGCTGTATCTTGCTTTTCACCTGAGGTATGTGGATGATTGGAAAAATTTCCCTGGGCAAAGTCTGTTACTCTGAATAAGAGAATGTCTCAGCAACTTTACGAGGCACAGCTCATAAATACATATAAGGACTGGGAAGAGGGGATGGCTCAAAGGATCTGTGAATGCATGAATAATATTTGCTCAGAGATACAAAAGTCCCCATTCAACTTTCAAACATCCAGTAGTTATGTGTGCAAGAATTCCTACCAACATTGTTTACAGTGGGATTATTTGCAGAAAGTCCTGTCCATTGTCAATCCTTCATTTCTCTGCAAAATGATGATACCCTGTTTTTTATCCCACTCAAGCAATTCCTAACTTATTTCCCAACACTCCTGGGACAACAGAGCAAGGAATAGGATACCTACAGTGTGCAGAGTGGAAGGGGCTGGAATTCAGGTGTTTGGTTTGGAAGGGCATGGAATTTTTTGGCTCTTGTAGGAAAAAGTAGGACTTCAATCTTTCCAGGGCATGTTGCTAGGCCTTGAGCAACACGAGTTTCCATGAATGGCTTGGTTGTCATCCTAGCTGTGCTGCACATATGGCCTGCAGTTAGCGAAAGTCCATATGACAGGTCAATGGCAACATGAATACCATGGCAACCTGAATATCTTCAGGTTCTGCCTAAAGTGAACCTTCGTTTTAGTGAAAGGAAAGCTTCAGGAAACGCTTTTACCCCCTTATGCTGGAAAGTGGGAAGAGAAAGCAGGCTAATCCCAGGGGTCTTTTCTTTGTCAAAAGAGGGATCCTAACCTCTTAACATAGTAGAGGAATGTGGGCGTATAGCAGGTGTCTCCCCTTGGGCTTTGAGATATCTGACTTCATCCAAGAAAAGGTACCCTGCTGAAACCTTTCAGGTTGACATACAGTCCATGTCCTTGAGTGGGCAATGAGCTCACTGGGCTGCAGCACCCACTATTAAGTCCTGGGTATGGGGACCCCTGAAGGGAATTGGTCCCCACCAGAGAAAGGGGACCAGGCAAAGAAGTGGGGGTACCTAAGAACAGGTGGGTCTCCAAACCCATCAAATGCCCCAGGGGCATGGACCTACAAACACCCTCATGCTTGTCTGGACTCACTCAGTACATTGCTGAGTTGGGAAACTGGCCAGGTAATTAGCAGCCACTCGCAATGATATTCGATGACATTTCAGAGAAGAGGAGTATGTTGAGTGGCTCAATGGGTTAGGTGAATTTGATCTGGGAAACAACACACCGACTCTGGTGTCATGCCACACCTTTCCACAAATGCCCCAACAGGGGACACCTGGAACCTGGGATAGTACTTCTAAGTACAAGTGAGGAATGGTTGAGCTCCCAAATGTGGTGAGGAGAGTGTTCATCTCAAAATATTTAGGATGAAGGCTAGCTGACAATTTAGGAGAGAAAATTCTATGTTCACTCCAGAAGCCAGGCCCCTCGAACACTGCTGTTACCTTATAATTATGGTACACTCAGACATTGTATTGCTATGAGTTTCCAAGGGGCAATTTCACTCACCCTTTAATGCAGAAACACTTTCACAATGTTTCCTAATTTAGGTGCAATTCCCTTGATCTTCCTACCACTTGACTGAGCAAGGACCCTGTGCAGATTTCTAAGGACACATTTACCAACAGCTTGAAGATACCAAAAACAGGCCAGTGTTACACACCCTGGAACAATTATCCTCCAAAAATGTAAAATTGAGGTAAGAAAAAGTGTCTGAGGAGGGTAGAATAAGCACATTGTTTCAGGGCATCACATGATATTTGAATGTGTGTCCTGCTGAAAGAAAGGAATGGTAGAAAACCTGGAAATTGAATATTCAAACAGGGAGGAGAAAAGGATATTTCTTGTGCACTAAATGCAGGTGGGTGTAGGAGAGGAAAACAATTTCTGTGAAAGGACTCTAATAGAGGTTGTGCTGATGAGTCATCTCCCCAAACATTCCAGGGATTTTCTTCAGCTACATTGTGCTATGCAAATAAAGTAAGAAGTAGGTGCCAGATAATTGTGTAAGCAAGGATAGCTACTGATGTGAAGTGCAGTTGCTGAGGACCTAAAGGCCCTCCCCCATGGCTGACTTTACCCTTACAAGAATACCTCATTAATCTTACAAGGGACACCTCATTAAGAATATACAGATTTAGCTTTCTTGGCATATGACATAGTAGAAAAGGCCTTTCTTCATCACAACATGCACACCCAAGCATTTCAGTATACACAAGTACAAATTTGCATAGGACCACTGAATGATGCCTCTGGAAATAAAGAGCACAGCACATTACAAATGTAAAGAAAAACATCTCTGTTATTATGCAACAATGAATGCACAGTTCATGTGACATCTTAACTTGAAAAACAGAGAAAGTAGCAGAAGTATGAAATGTGTGATAGAACTTAGGGCACAGAAAAGGAGTTCCTGTAGCATTTTGAAATTCCATGTCCTTTTTGTGACAAATTTCAGGCATGTACTCCAATTGTATCATGTATCTAATGTCCCGGATTTCATTTCTTCAATTGGATCATTTTAAATAAGCTTTCCTGGTTCATCCCTGCACTAACATCAGAATGAAAACATTCTCATTTTCTTGCTAAAAATCAGAACAAACCATCATTCAACCTAGAAGCTACACAGCATCTCTTAAGGCATCATGCAAAATGAACAAAAGTATTAACAAATGTGTCATTAGTAATGAACCTGGATCTTGAGCAATACAGGGAAACCAAATTTTGCATAGTTTCTGTGGCTGCTGAGAGATAGAAGTGGAAGTAACCTTATGTATTCAGTGACATTTCATACAACTCTTTAATAAATGTTGTCTATAAACATGCAATGAATCCCAAAATTAGTACAACCAGGGTCACCTCCAGCTGTGCTTTGTCAATATCTCTCAGGTTCAAGTTGATACTGTGGTTGTGTAGGACAATAGTGAGGTGTGGAATCCCACTTCTTTTGCAGAACAACAGCAGTGAACCCAAGAAAGCTTCTCAATCGCAAACAGTAGTGCTGGTATTATTATGAATGTCATTCCTTGGTGAAACACATCAATGAATTCCCAAGATGTGCTCAAACTGAACTTTAATAACCAAAAACGGAGAAGAATCAATTTTAGACCCTGGTGAGCATTTTCATGCTGTTGAACTTGCTGATGCAATACACTTGCCAGCATGTTAATTAGACTGTTACAACCTCTGTATTCCTGAGTGTTGCTTCATCTTCAGGAATACTGACTCAAGAAATCTAGGACTCTGGGGAAGCACTTTTTCCTGGCACCACAAGTGCTTGCTGCATTCTCTTTTTAGAATGGGTTTCCAATTACATTGGAGACTCATCCAACAGTTTTGTTTTTACTTGAATGTACAGACAAGGAAATGATGAGATACTGGAATGTTGACATGATCTGAAGATGCTCCTTAAGAAAGATGACTGCATATTCTGCAGACTTGACTATGTGATATTATTTGCAGAATAACAGCCCAATCAGAGTCAAATAATTTCTATCAAATTCTGTAGATGGACTTTGAGAGCAATTAACTCAGAAACCTTGTTGCAGATCAAATCTCAATGTCTAGTTAGTCATGAAGAGACAAAATTTTATCCCTGTCCCTTTAATGAGAAAGAGAGTTATAGCTCCTCAATGAGAAGAAAATTATCAGAGGGAACCATGGAGTTGTGCATCAGTAGAAAAGTCAGCCTTTTTAGATAATATTATATGTTCTGATCTTTGGGACCAAAGAAAATTGAGGAAATCTTTCATACCTGAACACCAAGCCCTTACCAAAACAAACTGCCCACACCTGTCTCTTTCTATTCAATCCTGCTGGCCTTCTCCTTGAGGAAATTCCTACCAACTCTGCCAAATGCATACCCAAGAAGAGTTTCTTGACCTTGCTTTTCACCACAGGCAAGTGGGTGCTTGAAACAGGTGGTTTTCCTAGGAGAAGACTGTTTCTCTACTTAGGGAATGTCTCAAAACTTCATGAGGCACAGTGTGTAAATATGTATAGGGAATGGGAGAAGGTGATGGCAAACAGGATGTATGAATCCATGAATAATATTTGCTCAGAGAAACATTCATACGTACTCATTTCTCAAACCTTCAGTTTTTTTTGTATGAATTTCTCTCAGCATTCATTGCAGTGAGATTATTTGAGAAATCTAAATTCATTGAACTATGAAGCCTTCATATCTCCACAAAATGCTGCTACCCTTGTTTTGATACCACTCAAGAAATGCCTATCATTTTTACCTGTGCTCCTGGAACATGAGAGCAAAAAAGAGTAAAGCTAGAGTATGCAGAGTGGAAGGGGCTGGCATGCAAGAATTTGGTTTGGAAGAGTGTGTAATAATCTGAATCATGAAGGAGAATACAGGTTGGTTCCCTGTCCATGAAATATTGCTGGACCAGAAATACTTGGGTTTCCAAGAATGGCTTGGCTGCCATCCTAACTCTACTGCACATACTGCCTACAGACAAAGAAAGGACACATGACAGCTAAATGGTGTCACAGTTACCATGGTACTGGAATCTCTTCAGGTTCTGGCTACTGAGGAGGAACCTTCAGGAAAATTTCTACTCCAACTGTGCTGGGAAGAGGGCAGAGGGAGCAGGCACATTCCAGCCTTCTTTTGATGGCCACAAATGTGATCCTAAACTCTGAACACAGGAGAAGAGAACTCAGGGTGGGTAACCAGCATGTCCCTTTGGGCTTTGAGACAAGTTACATCATTCAAGATAAGGTATTCTGTTGAAATCTGACAGGTTGCAACACTGTCCCTCTCCATGAAGAGGTGATGTGCTAACTGGGCCACAGCAGGCATTATGATTTCTTGGGAATGGAGAACCCTGCAGGAAATTGGTCCCCCAAGAATTAGTGGACCAGAGATAGAAGCACAGGTGCCCAAGAATAGTGGGTCACCAAGCCTAGAAAGGGTTCCAGGGACATAGACCTACAAACACACTCCTCCTGGTCTGGGCACACTCAGTATATTCCTGAGTCAGGAAACTGGCCTAGGTCATTAGAAACCCCTCACACTTATTGCCATTGATGTTCCAGAAAAGAGGGGCATGCAGAGGGGCTTGGTGGGTTAGGTCAAGTTTGAACTGGGAAACAACACACATACTCTGGTTTCATGCCACACCCTTCCAAGAAGGCCCAAACAGGAGACAGCTGGAATCTAGGATTTAGGACTTCTATGTTCCAGTGAGAAGCAGTTGAGCTTCCCATAGTGTTGAGGAAGGTATTCATCACAAAAAATTTGGGATGGAGGCTAGGAAGTTGCTGGCAATCAAGGAGAGACATTCAATGCTCACTCCACCTGTCAGGAACCACTAGGTCTGCAGTTTTCTTACAATTAGGGTGCACTCAAAAATTATCTTGCTATGAGTTTCCAAGGGACCCTTCAACTCACCCTTTTATGCAGGAACACTTTTACAATGTGGCTTCACAGATGTTGTAATTTCCTTGACCTGCCTATCACCTGTCTGAACAAAGACCATCTGCATATTCCAAGGACACTTTAACAAGCAGCTTCAAGATGAAGACCAGAGTACATGGTCACTAGCCCTGGAATAATGATCCTGCAAGAAGATGAAATTGAGGGATGAAACAAGTGCCTGATGAGGGCAGTATGAGCACATTGCTACAGGGCATCACATTGAATTTAAACATGCATCCAGCTGAAAGTGAGGAATGGTAGAAAATCTGGAAGTTGAGTATTCAAACACGGAGGAGAATGGATATTTCTTGTGCACTGTTCCAGATGGGTGTTTTGGAGGAAAACAACTTTGAAGGGACTCTAAATGGTTGTCCTCGTGAGTTGTCTACCCCCAAATTCTAGGACCTTTCTTCAGCTGCAATGTGCTATGCAAATACATCAAGAAGTAAGGGCCAGATTGTTCTCTAAACAAGGATAGCTACTGAACACAAATGCAATTGCTGAGGAAATGAAGGCTCTCCCCCATTGCTGACTCTACCCCAAATCTTACAAGGGATACTTCATTAATGACATGCAGACTTAGATTTTCTGAGATATGAGCTGGTGGGAAAGACTTTCCTTCACCACAGCACGTACACACAAGAAGTTCAATTTACACAAGTGAAAATATGCTTGTGGACCACTGAATGATGTATTTGGAAATAAAGTGTGCATAACCACATTGCAAATCTAAACAAAAGCAACTCTGTTATGATGCAACAATGAAGACACAATACATGTAAAATCTTAAGTGGAAAATCAGAAAAAAATGGAAGTGTGAAAGGTTTGACAGGACAGGGCACAGGAAAAGCAGATCTTACAGAATATCTAAATTCTAAGTCTTTTTTTTTTTGTAGGATTTATAGGAATTCACCCCAATCGTGCCAATTCACTAATATCCCTGATTTCATTTCTTCAGTAGGATTATTTTAAATAGGAATTCTTGGGTCATCCACGCACTTACATCAGAATCTAATAATTCTAATTTTCTTCCTAAAAATCACACAATACCCTCTTTCACCCATCTCTATACAACATCTCTTAAGACATCCCTTAAAACCAGAAAAATTCTGAAAAAGTGTTTCAGTAGTAAGAGCCTGGATCTCGAGTGATACAGGGAAATCAGGCTTTACATAGCCCCAGTGGCTGCTGAAATATATAAGTTGAAGTAAGCATGCATTCAGAGCCAATTCATGCAAGTCTTTAATAGATAATATCTGTAACATGCAAAGCACAACAAACTGAGTACACCCAATTCCACCTGCAACTGTGTTTTGTCTTCATCCCTTGGTTGTCAAGTTGATATTGGGGTTGTGTGGGATAACGTGGAGATGTAGAATCTCAACTCTATTTCAGAGAGACTGCAGTGCACCCCAGAAAGCTCCTCCATTGCAAACACTAGTGCTGGTGTTATTTTGAATGTCATTCCCTGGTGAAAGGTAGCAATGAAGTCCCAAGGTGTGCTCAACCTGAACTTCAAATACCAAAAATATATAAGACCTACTTATGGACTCTGGTGAGCATTTTCATGTTGTAAAATTTGCTGAAGCAATACCCTTACCAGCATATGAATAAGAACATTACAACCTCTGTCTTCCTGAGTGTTTTCTCATCTTCATAAATTCTGACTCAAGAAATCTAGGTCTCTGAGGAAGCCCTTTTTCCTGCCACTACAGCTGCTTGCAGAATACTCTCTTTAGTATGAGCTTCTTATTAAAACTGAGACTTATCCAAACTTCCTGAGCTCACTTGATTGAACAGAGGAGGAAAGTTTGAGATACTGGAATGTTGGCATGATTTGAATAGACTTCTTATGGTAGATGACTGCTTGTTATGCAGGCCCAACTATGTGATATACTTTGCAGAAATAACACCAAACAAGAGTACCATAAATTCTCTCAAATTCTATAGAAGACTTTGGATAAGAACCAAGCCTTAGAAACCTTTGTTTCAGGTCATATCCCAATGTCTAGGTAGTCATAAGGAGACAAAGTTTCAACCTTGTTCCTCTCATAAAATAGAGAATTATAGCTCCTCCATGAGAAGACAATTATCTGCGGGACAAATAGAGGTGTGTGGCAGTATTAGAAGTAGCTCTGTGTATTAAATATTGCATGCTCTGATCTTTGGGACCAAAGAAAATTGTGGGAATCTTTAACACTTGAGGACCAAGTCTTTACTATCTTAAATTGTTCTCAATTGTCTGTTTGTTCTCACTCTTGCTGTCCTTTTACTTGAGGAAATTCTAACAAGCTGGGTCCAATGCATATCCCAGTGGAGGCTGATGACCTTGCTTTTCACCTTAGGAAAGGGGGTGCTTGAAAAATTGGTTTTCCTGGAAAATGTCTGCTTTCCTCATAAGGGAATGTCTCATCTCCTTGGCAAAGCACTGTGTGTAAATATATATAAGGAATGGGGAGAGGTGATGGCTCCCAGGATCTGTCAATCCATGAGTAATATTTGCTCAGAGGTAAATAATCCCCATTCAGTTTTCAAACTTCCATTATATATATATTTGCAGGAATACCTCTCAACATTCTTTGCAGTGAGATTGTTTCCAGAAAGTTCTATCCATTGAACTGTCAAGCCTTCATTTCTCTGCAAAATGCTGCTATACTGGTTGTGATCCCACTCAAGAAAAGCCTAACTTGCTACATGGGACATTAGAGCAAGAGAGAGGAGAGCTACAGTATGCAGAGTACAAGCACCCAGCATGTGAGTGTTCATTTTGAAGGGCGTGGAACTTTCTGGTTCATGTAGGAGAATGCAGATTTTTTTTCTCTTTCTAGGGCTGTTTCTGGGTCTTGCACAATTGTGCTTTCAAATAATTGCTTGGCTGTCATTCTATCTATGATCCCCATACCACCTGCAGTCACAGAAATGACAAATGACAGCAGAATAGTGTCATGGTTGCCATGGCAAATGGAATCTATTCAGGTTCTGGCTACTGTGAAAGATGCCATTTCCAGCTGTTGTGGGAGGAGGCCAGAGGAGGCAGGTTAGTCCGAAGGGTCTTTTGTTTTTCAAATATATGACACTAATTCCTGCAAGCAGGAGAAGAGGAATCAATGTGTGCTGAGTTCATGTCCACTTGTGCTTTGAGACACCTGACTTTACTCAAGATAAGGGACCTTTCTGAAATGTGACAGGCTGCCATATGGTCCATGTCCATGAGGGTTCGATGGGCTCATGGGGCCAGAGTAGGCTTTATAATTTCCTGTGAATGGGGATCCCCTTCAGGAAATTGGTACCCACGAAGATTTGTGGACCAGAGAGAGAAGCAGGGGTGCCTAAGAATATGAGGGTCATGACTTCAAGCACAGGTCCCAGGGGAAAGGAACTATAACACACTCCTGCTGTTCTGGGCTCACTCCATACATTGTTGAGTTGGGAAAGTGAACAAAGCCCTTACCAGCCCCTAACAATGATGGCCATTGACATTGCAGAGAAGAGGAGCATGTGGGGCAACTCTGTGGGTTAGCTGAAGTTTGAGTCGGGAAACAACACACCAACTCTGGTGCCATGCCACAACTTTCCAAATGGAGACACCTGGAACATGGGGGTTAGGAATTTTAAGTGGAAGTGAGGTGTGGCTTAGGCCCCCAGTGTGTTGAGGAGGGTGTTAATCACTAAGCGTTTTGGAGGATGGCTAGCATGTTGCTGGCAATCTAGGAAAGACATTCGAAGCTCACTCTATTGTCCAGGCCCACAAAGTCTGAAGATGTCTTACAATTATGGTGCACTCAGAAATTGTCTTCTATGAGTTTTCGCAGGACTTTCTACTCATCCTTTGAGACAGAAACACTTTCACAATGTTTCTTCATGGAAGGTGTAATTCTCCTTACTTGCCTATCACTTGTCTGAACAAAGACCCTCAGCACATTTCCAAGGACACCTTAACCAGCCATTTGAAAATGCTGACTACAGACCAGGGTCACACACCTGGAACAAAAATCCCCCCAAATCGTGAAATTGATGGATGAAACACGTGCCTCATGAGGCAGAATGAGCCTATTTTACAGAGCATCACATGGAATTTGAACATGCATCCGTCTGAAAGTGAGGATTGGTAGAAATCCTGGAAGTTGAATATTCAAACAGGGATGAGAAAAGGGTATATCTTGTGCACTAAATTCAGATGGTGTTGGAGAGGAAAACAACTTCTGTGAAGGGACTCTAAAAGAGGTTGTCCTTGTGAGTGCTCTCCAAAATTATTCCAGGAATTTTATTCAGGTGCTATGCAAATACAGCAAGGAGTATGGGCCAGATGATTCTCTAATCAAGGATAGCTATTGATCACAATTGCAATTGCTGATGACATACACATCCTTCCTCATTGTTGACTCTACCCTGAAGCTACAAGGGATATCTCCTTAAGCTTATGCAGATATTGCTTTCCAGATATATGACACCTCCCTCATTGTTGACTCTACCCTGAAACTACAAGGGATATCTCCTTAAGCTTATGCAGATATTGCTTTCCAGATATATGACCTGGTAAGAAAGGTCTTCCATCACCATAGCAGGCAACAATGAAGTCAGATGAGGTGCTCAACCAGAACTGCAAAAACTGAAACCAAAGCACTTCCCATTACACAAGTAAAAATTTGCATATGGACCACTGAATGATGCCTCTGGAATTAATGTGTGCAGCACAACATCAAAAATCTAAACAAAGACATCTCTGGTGCAGTGCAACAAAAAAGATACAAAACAAGTAAAATCTTAACTTGAAAAACAGCAAAAAGAAAAAGAAGTATGAATAGTGTGACAGGACACTGGGCACAGGAAACAGAGATCCTACAGCATTTAGATATTCTAAGTCCTTATTTGTAGATATAACAGGCATCCACACCAATTATGCTACATAACTGATGCCACTGATTTCAATTCTGCAGTAGGATTAGTTTAAACAGGTGCTCTTTGATCATCCCTGAACTAACATCAGAATCATATCATTCTCATTTTCTTGCTAAGAATCAGAACATACCATCCATCAACCATCTCTACAAGCATTCCATAAGACATACTTCAAAATTAGCAAAAGTCTGAAAAAAGACTTCATTAGTAAAGAATCTGGATCTAGATTGATACAGGAAAGCCAACTTTACATAGGCCCTGAGGCTGCTCAATGGTATCAGTGGAAGTAAACTAATGAATTCAGTGCCAATATATACAAGTCTGTTTATAAATATGCAAAGCACAACCCACTGAGGACAGATAGGGCCACCTGAAGCTGGGTAGTGTCAACATCTCTTGGTTTTCAAGTTGATATTGGGGTTGTTTGGGACAAGATTGAGGTGAAGAATCCCACTTATTTTTCCAGGTGACTGCAGTGTGCCCGCAAAAGTTTCTCCTTTGCAAATACTAGTTTTGGTGACATTTTGAATGTCTTTGCCTGTTGAAAGGCAACAATGAAGTCAGATGAAGTCCTCAACCAGAGTTGCAAAAACTGAAAATGGAGAACCCTTTTTAGAACCTCGTGAGCATTTTCATGTTGTAGAACTTGCTGATGCAATATATTTGCCAGAAAATTAATGAGACCATTGCAACCTCTGTGTTCCTGAGTGTTGCCTCATCCTCAGAAATTCCAATTCAAGAAATCCAGGTCTCTAGGGAAGCACTATTTCCAGTCACCACAGCTGCTTACTGAATATTACCTTCCAAATGGGCTTCCAATTAAATCTGAAACATATCCAACCTTACTGAATATACTTGAATGAAGAGAAATGGAAAGACTGAGATACTGGAATGTTGGCATGATCTGAATAGTCTTGAGAATGTAGATAATTGCATGTTGTGCTGGCCTGACAATGTGGTATGCTTTGCAGAAAAAGCACACAAGACAGAGCCACATGATTTCTATCAAGTTTTGTAGAAGGCATTGGAGAACAATCCAGCCAGAGTCCTTTGCTGCAGTTCAAATCCCAATGTCTAGGTAGTCATGAGGAGGCAGTTTCAACCTTGTTCCTTTAAGATAGAAGAAAGTTAAAGCTCCTTAATGAGCAGACAATCATTAGAGGGAACCATGAAGGTGTGTTGCTCTAAGAGAAGTAGGTCCTCAAATTACATATTAAATACTCTGTTTTTTGGGATCACAGAAAATTGAGGGAATCTTTCACATGTGAACACCAAGTCCTTACCATTGCAACCTGCTCACAACTGTTTTTTCTTCTCATTCCTGCTGGATTTTTCCTTGAAGAAATTCTAACCAACTGGGCCAAATGCAAAACCCAATGGAGGTTAATGACCTTGCTTTTCACCTCAGGTAAGGGGTTGTTGAAAAAAGTGATTCTCCTAGGAAAGATCTGTTTCCCTTATTAGGGAATATCTCAGCACCTTAACGTGGTGCAGTGTAGAAATATGTAGAGGAAATGGAAAGAGGTGATGGACACTGGATCTGTGAATCCATGAAAAATATTTTTTCAGAGAAAAAAATCATCCTCATTCAGTTTTCAAGTTTCCAGTATATAAGTTTGCAGGAATTTCTCTCTACATTCATTGCAATGAGATTAGTTGCAGGACTTTCTATCCATTGAACTGTGAAGACTTCATCTACACAAAATGCTGCTACCATGGTTTTGATCTCACTCAAGTGAAGATTAATTTTCTGCATGAGATCACGGCACATTGGAGCAAGAGAGAGGAGAGCTACAGTATGCAGAGAGGAAGGGGCTGGTGTGTGGGAATTTGATTTGAAAAGGCTTGGAATTTTCTGGCTCGTGTGAGAGATTGCATGTTTTTGCTCTTTACAGGGCTTGTTGCTGGGCCTTGAGCAACTTGTGTTTCCAAGAATGGCTTGCCTGTCTTCCTATATGTGCTGCACATAACACCTGCAGTCACAGAAAAGTCTTTTGACATTACTATGTCTACATGGTAGTCATGGAAATTGGAATCTCCTCAGATTCTGACTACTGCGGGGGAACATTCAAGAGAATCACATTTTTCAGCTGTGTTCAGAAGAGGGCAGAGTAAGCAGTCAAGTTCCAGTGGTTTTTTATTGCCCACAAATGAGTTCCTAGCATCTGCACACAGGAGAATAGGAATTAGGTTGTGTAGAGGGCATGTCCCTTTGGTCTTTGAGCTATCTGACTTCATCCAAGGTAAGGAACCCTGTTGAAACCTGACAGTGCAATAACGTCCATGTCCATGACCAGTTGATGTGCTCACTGGGCTGCAGCAGGCATTTGATTTCCTGGGAATGGGGATCTCCTGTAGGCAAAAGATCCCACCAGGAGTAGTGGACCAGGGAGAGAAGTAGGGGTACACAAGGATATGTGGGTGACCAAGTCAAGAACAGACCTGAGAGGAATAGAACTCCAAACACACTCCTGGTACTCTGGACTCACTTGGTATGTTGCTGAGTCAAGAAATGGCCA